>SCLF01117281.1:0-10782 GCA_004367975.1 Mesochordaeus erythrocephalus
TAGAATGGCGGTGAGCTGACCCTCTAACCAGTACACTAGTGTCAAAGTCGACCCCCAGGTGTCTGGAGAGCAAAACAGCGGTTAACGGTACTTAGCCAGTCTAATAGAGATTTTTCTTGCCGTTCTTTCATCTCATTACAGAATGTCCAAAATTATACTCCTTCGTACAATTAACCCCCCAAAACCCCTACTGTGAACTCTTAAATGGCTATAACTTGAGAAGACTCAATTGTATGCACTTTTCGTAATGTAAAACATTGATCGTGAGGGTGTTGGTCGTGAAGTATGTTGGATTGGCTCGAAAGTGGGCTCATTCGACGCGTCATAGCTCAGGCTTCAATTCTTCTCAGAGCAGCGACCCCGAATTCGTAACACGTGACCCGTTATAGGCCAAAAACTGAACCGAAAAATGTACGAATTTTCAAAAAGTGACAAAATCACGAATTTTTCACTTTTCGATTTTATTATGATTTAGAAAACATGCCAAGATCGCAATGTATGTTTTCTAAAAATTCGACTAGAAACAACTGCGTTAAAACTATATTTCAGGATGGTCAAAGTCAACTATATTCGACTCATTTTTGTCTTTAGAGGGGGTTAACTGTACGAAGGAGTGAAAATTTGGACATACTGTATTGAGAGGAAAGAACCGCAAGAAAAAGCTCTATCAGACTGGTTAAGTCTCGTTAACCGCTGTTCTGCTGTCCAGACACCCGGGGGCGGGGGTCGCTCGGTTAATAAGCTTTTAGTCCGGAAGTGGAGCGAATCGGAAGCGAATCGGAAATCACACCAAATTGTTGCCCGAGACGACATCTAGTGGAAAATTATCTTCACAAAAATTAGGTACTTACAGGTACTTAGGAAATTGCACTTTAAATTGTTTAGTTTTTTTACAATGTAACAGGTGAAACACTATTATAGCGACTTCACACATGGAGATATGGCCCTAATATAAACCCCGCCATTTCAGTTCTTTTCCCAGAATTTGGAAAATGCGAATTACTAATTGGCAGCTTAACCAGTGGAGACAGAGGCTGAAAGTTCCTGCGGAGACCTTTTGGGTATTTGTGTCCCTACGTACTTCTTTTCCATTTCAATTCAAATCGAGACAATATTTTCCGTTGAAAATTTGAATCTGGCTATTCAATGGTGTTTAAATTATATTAATATCTCTTACCGATAAACTGGAATGTAAAGGATTATCAAGAAAACATCATTCAAATAATATTTTCTCCGTGAAATCTATAGCTAGAAGTCCAGAAATAATAACATACATGTATTATTGGCAATTTTTTTGTAATTAATTTATATCTCTCTGTTTACAAACACGCCCATAATTTAAAGGTTTTAACGCGAAATTTCATTCAAATAATATTTTGTCGATCAAATAATATGCCTAAAAATCCAAAAAATTCAGCGCGACTAGCGTAATAACAGATAAGCATTATTAGTAATTTTTACTGGATATTTCGAAGTGCTTCATAACGTTTAGATTTTATTCCTCGAACATGTATATTTTTCTCTCTTTTCCACTATTTTCAATCGACATGTATCGATTATGAGTCATATTTCCAAACTAAACACAAAAAATTATATTATTAAACACATTTGGAAAGAAGTTTTTTATAGAAAAAGGCGGGCTACATGCAAGTTAATTACTGTATTAGATATAATATAATTACGAAACAAATGAGACATTATTGGAGAAAATGTTGACAGCTTTACGGTAAATTCACAAACAAATAATAAAAATGGATATAAGATATCTTGGGAAGCAGATATCGGGACCTTGATAAACTACGTTCGTCAAGTTTGGCACACCCCAGATTAACTCATTGCCGATCTAACGGTAAATCTCTTTCCAAAATATCTCGTTTGGTTTAAGTATTAGTGAACACTGTAGTCGGAATGTACAGAGTGCAGTGGTTTAATTGAAACGATCTAGTCAACCTGGTGATTTATATAAGCTGAAATTATTCATGTACGTTGACCATGCATCCGTGGTTCATATGAAAACTAAAATTGAAATTGGGATCGCTTAAAACACATTTCGCGAATGAAGTCTTCAGAGAGATAGCTTTCACCACGAGCGAGAAGGGAATCGGTGGCGTGGACTGCAGGTATATCATCGGCTAATGTGTATCGATCCCTATCATGCTAGACGTTGGCTGTGATGGTGATACATTGTAATTTGTATTTAGTGTAAGTGACACGGTCCCTATCTCTCTGTATCTTCTTTCCCTAGTTGCAAAAATGTCTCTCAATACGGTATAGACAAATGAGCCTACACAAATTACTGTTTTCATGCATTTGGTAAACAACTAAAATTCCAAGGCACAGTTTTTTTATTAAGAAAAAGAATTTATGGGTTTCGAAAAAAATGAGAAAAACCTATTGTTATTTGAGTCGGGTTGCTATACATTGTTTAAGTGTATTTTATAATTTGTATAATAAGTGTTGTTATTCGAAACGGCTTTTTTACCCGCTTCGGTTTTTTTACTACCAGAGCGAAACTCAAATTGATTGCTCTTCGTTTCCATCTCCCTTGGAAACTTTTAATGCAATTTTCAGCGTTAGTTAGCTAAGGGTTCATGCTTTCAACTCGCATAGTAATCAAAAAATGTAATTCCATTAGTTAAAATACAAACTTAAATGCCTCTCAACCCATTCCCGCGCCTAAATTGTACACCAGGAGAACAAAAACACTAACCGGTGCTTGTGTTAACGACTGTTGTCCAACAGAGACCTAATTAACAGAGATCAGTGAGCAAAAGTTTTTTTAAATATACCGATCAGAAGATAATTTTTACTACCCCCCCTACGTTGCAATCTGTTCCGCTCGACACATTCTCGTGAAACTCATAATTTCAGTTCTAGATTCTGTTGTTGATTGAGGGTATAAGGGCTAATTGGAAAAGAGAATTTCCGATATATTTACTAACATTTAACCTGTTTTCGGTCAAATTAGGCCATTCTTGACCTTATAGGGTATACTAACTGCGGTATTATATCTAATTATGAGCTTATTTGCAATATCCGCCTACGCACAATATTATTATATCGTATAACTATCGAATACTTCATCATAATTTGTACTTTTATATCTCATATTCTTCCGCCAACCGTGGGCGTTTTCCGTCCACGTAAATTTGGGATTTATTTAGTGCCGAGTTTCCCTATCACTATCGAACCCGTTATCATAATTAGTTTATTTTTGTCTCATATTATTCGCTTCATCTCCCTCCATGTCTGCACCAACTCTCGCTGTATTCGGCGTCCGCATTTCGTTAATATTATATATAGCAAGATGGATAAACCGCGACTCTTACGCCGAAACAAAAACAAATATTAAGCCTAGAAGATTTACCATTTGACACAAAATAATTGTTGGTTTTTTGCAAAAAGTTTACGTGCGAATATTGAGAGTTACGTAACTCTTCCACAACGGAAGTTTTTTCCGCAATTTTCGGATTTTTTGTTATTTTGCGTCCACTTCCGCTCAAAATTCGTGGTCGAAAGTTATCCTAAAAAATGTCGGTTTAGAAGTACCGCTCGATGTTTTCCTAATTAAGACGCAGCTGTCTTAATTCTCTTGACAAAACGTACCGAGACGTGGTTTTCCACCACAAAAATGGCTACAGTTTATCATACATAATCCCCAGGAGTTAAAATTCAAAATCAGTAATACAAAAAACATTTCTGATTCCAGGCCAACATTTTCTATGTTCGTAAATTATCTTATTGTCTTCAAATCCGGCTTTGAACGGACCTAATTTTAGCATTTCCGATGACGTCATCGATACTATGGCGTGATGGGCTCAATTGTATTTTTTTTTATTTGAATAGAAGCTGACTTATACGGGGTTATTTTTAACCAATCAGTTCTCGATACGCAAATCGATGACTAATCAAAAAGCATTACGGGAATAGAGATGGAAGAGGCGCCTCGCGCGGCCATTATTTTTAAAATAGTGGATGAGTATTAATATATTATATTTGTGGGAAAATACCAGGATTTTTTAAGTAGTGAATTAGCCGCTGACATGAGATTACGTGTTCGAGTCGGTGTGGGTTATCGAATTTTTTTCTCCCGTCCTAGTACCAACATTTGTATTAGCACATCGTAGTCAAATTTGTCGAACCGAAGTCGTGCAAATTTTGACAAGAGGGTTGAATTGTAAAAAACTAAAAATTTTAAAATGCCATTTCCTAAGTACCTCTTGGTACTTAATTTTTTTGAAGACAATTTCCCACTAGAGGCCGTCTTGGGCAACAATTTTATGTGATTCCCGATTCGAAAAACAAGTCACCGCTCTAACCGAAGTTATGGGCTGACTAACGAAAATGTGTGCCGAACGACACACATTCTAGCGTGCGGGTTAAGGAAGATCAAAAGTGATGCGATACTATACTGCTCACTTCAAGTTATATATATATATATCACTAGATCGACAAACTGATGTAAACAACCAGACTGCAACCTTGTACTATATCCTTTGTTTAACCTCTCGGTAAATCTTATCCATTGATATTATTGAGCACAATGTGAGGTTGATCTAGAATGTCGTCGCTCTATAGCACTGGATAAAAACTAATTAACTTACGGTACAAAAGGTTTCTACCGATTAAGGGCACACTATAAAATATATAATATAGTTTTAAGAGAATATTAAAAATAGTTTTAAATCAATTAGTTTAGTCGCTAAAACCAAAGGATATCTTTTCAAAATAGAAATACAATTAGATCGGGAAGGACCATCGTGAATCATAATATATAAGGGTGGGGAGACCAGACTTTGCTATGTATATCAAAGTCATTCATACAGTATAGTGTAATCATTTATATTTTACTTTCCTGATAATGTTCCCGATACAAATTAAAAGTGACTACACTGTACTGTTTGAATAACTTAGTATATATAGTAATATATACTTACTACTACAGTAGTATAGTAGCTTTGCGAAATACTGCCGGAATATCCACAAATCCAAGCAAGTCGACTTCTTCCCCAAGTGTGTCGAAAACTTTTAAGTTATACTACTATACTGTATATCTTTTTGGAACTTTGCACGATTAAAGGTTAGTTCCTTCTCGATCTAGTGGTGTTTCTGTTTTGAAAATATCTCCTTGGTTTTAGTGAGGCAGTAGTTATAGTCCAAACCTAGTGATTTTAAAATTATATTAAAACTATATTATATATAGTATGATGTGACATTAATCGGTACAAACCTTCTGTATCGTTGATCAATGAGTTTTTAGCCCGTTTTACGGTGCTATATAGTGCCATCATTCTCGATCAACCTCCACACTGTGATTAATACTGTCAATGGACAAGATTTACCGAGAGGCTAAATAGAGGATATACCCAGTACCATATTGCCGCAATATGCCGAGAACAGTACCACGGCAGAACATGCTAAATGCTTCTGAACCCTATTACTTCCATACAATTTTCGTATAATGTATTGTGGGAATTTGTAAACAATTCTCAGCGGAAGTGCCTCTCAAAAAACGGTAATTGTTTTTTTTGCAGTCAAATTTGCATGATTCAATTGCCGAACTAATGGTATGTCTCTGTTAAAAACATCTCTATTGGTTTGGGAACAATAGCGGCCAATTGGAGTGTTGTACAAAGTCATTTTACCTTTATTTGCCATATAGTATTTTTTTCTCTCACTCCTTCTTTCAAATCTCTACCGTTTCTCTATCGCTCTATTTATTTATTCTTGCAACGTTTTGTTATCTTTGCTGATTATACATGAATATTTCGAAATAAAATTTATAACGTTGCAAAGCGTTGTATTTCTTGAATGTGTGTATTAACTTTGGAAATTTCCATCTAGAAAGGGCACTTTATGGACTAATGAAGTTTTCTCTTTCGCTCTATCTTCCCATTTTTACTACATATACCAGTTTATCAGCGAGCGGGGTGACTATTTAAAATTAAAATGTATATTACTAGATGGGTAATGAGTTGATCCTTAATCGTGCCAAATTTCAAAGCAATACTTTGGATACTTTGTTGAATCCCTGAGAGGAAACGCAGTTGGGTGATGATTCATTAATTAAGAATTTCGTTCATACTTCTGACTTTAATTACTGTATATACATATATATTACTATTAGGGTAACTAGAAGTAAATTCTCAAAAATCGGGATATTTTTGCAAAGTTGGTATCCCGCTTTTTCACTAACTTTTATAAAATGTTCCACTTCTTGAGATTTTCCATCTGATTACCCTAATAGTAATATGAATTTATATATTTACTAATATGTTATTAATATATATTTATATACAGTAATTAAAGTCAGAAGTATGGACGAGATCCTTAATTAATGAATCATCACTTAACTGCGTGTCCTCTGGAACATTAAATAAAGGCGGTCTTTTCTTTGACCAATATCTGTCAAAGTATCCAAAGTATTGCTTTGAAATTTGGCATAATTATGGATCAACATATTACCCATCTAATAATATAATTTTAATTTTAAATAGTCACCCCACTCACTGATAAACTGTTACACGTAGTAAGGATGGGAAGATAGAGGAAATAGAGAAATTCAGTAGCCCCTAAAGTCCCGTTCTGAAATGGCAATCTACAGAATTCATTCACACATTGGAAGTACGAAGCCTTAGCTTTCGTAGGCTAAACATTTTATTCTAAGATATTCGTGGGTAATCGTGATAGGGGGCAAACCGTCGCAATGGAGAGAAAACTAAATACACTTTTTGGCGGATTTTACTTAAACGTGACGGTACAAACTGGCAAGTTTGTGCCAGCAACGCTAAAAATTGTACGGATACTAGGACACATGCTATCCCCAATTTGACCCTCTGACCCCGTGCTATATTGTACCGTGAGCAATAAATAATGTCGTACCGTGACGGCTAATTTTTACTTATTTTTTTTATTGCATTGGGTAGACTGCTAAAATTCAATGCTGCAAGTTTTATTAAAGTCTGTAAATTAAGTTACGGCTGAGAAAATATATCAGGTGCAAGCATGAACCCTTAGATAACTGATTTGTTTTCGAGAGAGATGGAAACGAAGAGCAGAGTGTTTATACACACAATTTAAAATTGTATATACTGGTTAACCTACACGTTAACCTACACGTTAACCAGCTTTTCTGCATAAAATTGACTGCACAAAATTACTGCCAGAAGTGAATCTAAAAGCAGGTCGAAACCTGGAATATGAATCCGAAAATATCCATTTTAGGTTCATTTGGTTAGTAATTTCGTGCTAAAAATATGTCCAAGACAATTTAACGCGTATTATATTAGGTTTTTGAGCTGTACTTTCGGTGGTACGTCTGGTCTACAAATTAGAGCATGACATTGTACGTTCAATTTAGGGTGAACAATGCGGCGAAATTCGGGATTTTTATGCGCGTTATGGCAACAAAACAGCTTGGCAGTTAAAAACGAAAGCCAATTTTAGCATATTTCAAATATAGATAAACTCCCATTTTTGTAGATTAATAAAATTTCATTATAGAGTCAACAATATTCAAACCAACAGAAAGAAGTAATTCTGCATGTGTATTTTATTGTCATCCATTAAATTAACCGTTACGTGTGCAGAGGCGATGTTGAGCCCTTATGTGTGCAGTCTTTATCAATTTTGGCTAATCACGACCGCTAATTCAGCTGAATGATCGGAAAAGTGTCAATTTTTCCATTAATAAATTTTGATCGCACACTAGACAAACTGACAAAGGGCAATTCAAGCACTTCCTATAAAAATAATTCAGTGCCAAAAAATTTCGCGGATAATTTCTATTCGGAATATGGTACGATTAGCGAAAGTAAAGGCAATTGGTAAACTGCACGCTTAACGGTTAATATCTCATTATACGTTGTGAAATAACTGTGTCGCTAATCAGAGTTTTCACGTACTTTCACCCACCACGCTGCATTCTGTGTTTCAAAACACATCCTCCTGGCACTGATTAGTTCATCCTTGACATCTTACTCCCTTAACACACTTCCTGCGCCCTTTTGGGAAGTAGTATCAATGAGGCGGGGAGCGCTCTAGTGATTTTAATTTGAAGTGTTTGAACGGTTAAACACACCAATGGAGCTAGGCTGGTTTAGTACACCACAAGGAACGCTCCCCGTCTCATTAAAAGTACTTCACAAAAAGGGTCAGGAAGTGCGTTAAGGGACATGTTTGGTATTTATTAAGGGCATCAGGCCTAGCAGAAATGCTAATTTTTTACCATAGTTACCAACACAGAAGTTGTTTGCGTTTCTCGGCTGGTTACATATTTAAATTTCTTGGATTTACTGCTGCTTGCAGTCATTTCCATTTAAATCACTTGACCCTGTCGAGTCAAAACCACACAATTATATCCACTTTCGGCGTGATTTCCGTTCTAAAAATTGACGTAAAAATGACGTGATTGCGATACCCGATAAGGCCCAAACTTTTAACATACGGTTAAAAGCTTGCTCGCCGTAACCTTCATTATGGAGTTACCGTACGAAATTATTTGTGAAATTCAAAAGTGGTTATACTACGGTGGTTACCGCAAACAATACGGAATCTAGAAAATTCCGGTTTGAGGCATAATAATTTTTCGTTTCTATTCAATTGGTTTAATGGTGAATATTGATAGTTAGTTACCATTATATACGCTTAAAGATTTTATTCGGGTGCATTTCGGCAAGACACGTATTTCCAGTTTTCAACCGACATTTTCGAAATTTTCGTTTTTTAGGTTCACTTTCGTTAAAAATTCGTGGTCGAAAGTTGTTCTAAAATGTGCACAAGAGAATTATATGTGGAAGAGCGGCTCGATGTTTTCCTAACTAAGACAGCTGTTTTAAATCATAATAATATAGCAGTGTTGATGTGCTGGTGGATCTTGTCTACTAAGCATGTATATGGAGCTGATTAGAAACAGGTCTCTGGTGTACTAGTATAGTTGATGCTTGATGCAGTTGAGGCTTTATACGGTTGTCTACCAGCAGGTAAGATGTGTTGGTAAAGCTGGTCTACTGGTGAGTAGATGACATCTGAATATATTCGTTGTTTACCAAGAAAATTACATGGCTGGTGATTCAACTGGTAATTAAATGAGATTTGATACTGGTGGGGCCTGTCGGTTGGTGAGTAGATGAAGCATAATAGACACGGAGGTCTGCTATCGTAAGCTTTAGGAAATTAAGCTAATTAGGCCGGTTATATATACTAGTGAAGCTTGTGTAGATAACATGAGTAGATAAAGTGTAATTTGATTTTTTGTTGTCGGTTACCATATTAAATCTGCTAGTCGATCTTTCCTACTGCGAACGTTGTCACTTACCGGATATACTGTCAGTTATTAATTCTACGACGGAAGGCGGTTGGACAACGACTGGCGAGTAAGCTGTGAAGGCAATTATCACCGAGTTCACTTGGAAGGGATAGCAGGTGATATGTTGCCGATTATATTCTCATTGATTGAGCAGTAACATCATACTTGCTTCTATCTGTCTATTGGACAAGTATCTGTTTTTGAAGCTTGTTTATTGGTGAAGTAGATAAGGTTTAATAAAGGAGGATCTTAGCTTTTTATCAGCAAAGTCGATCTGAAGTCCACGGACGGAGTTTCTCTGCTAGTGGAGCTTGTCTACGGCTGAGTAAATAAGCTTAATAGATATGAAGACTTGTTATCTACTGAAAGATAATATTTCAGTAATAAATAGCATCTTTCAGTGTCCAAGTTCCATTTCTGATGGAATTTGCCCACTGATAAGTAGATTAAGCTTATTAGAGATTGAACTCGGCTTTCTACTGGAGAAGTATCTCTTCTGATAGAGCTTGTGTCTACGGACATCTCTACAGAGGAAACCGGTCTAATAGAGACGGAGCTTTACTGTGCATCTTTTCTAAGAAGTTTGGTCGACTGCTGAGTAGGGGAAGGTGACAGAGATGGAAATATGTTGTCTACTGGTAGCAACTCTGCTGGAAGGGGTAGTCTATCGCTAAGTCGGTGAAGGTTAATATAGGTGGAACTCTGCTGCTACTGCCAGATTATATATGCTGAGGAAGCTTGTCTACTGATGAGTTGATGACTTTTAATAGAGATATAACTCTGTTGTCTACTGTCAGATTATCTCTGCTGATGAAGCTTGTCTACTAGTGAGTAGATGTGACTTAATAGAGATGAACACTGCTGTCTACTGTCAGATTATCTCTGCTAACGGAGCTCGTCTACTCGTGATAGTTGACGATTATTACAGCAAATATTATATCTCTGGTGATGGAGCGTATCTACTCGCGACTAGACGAGGAATTTCTACTGGAAGAGTCTGGGTACTTGTGCGTAGATGTAGCTTATTAATGATGGGTGTTTATTAGACATGGAGACTTCATAGTAAGTCATGGAATCGTTGTAACCTCTACGAAAGGGTTTTATACGGGCAGAAAATTTACCGGCATGCGCTATCAGTACCGTTGTAAAGATCGCTATGCGGGTACTGTGCTCTAGTGGAGAAATCTATAGGTGGCTCTTCGTGTCTGAGATCTCCACTGGTATGTATTAGATAAAGAAACACAAATAGATAATGGATTATACAAAGGAGTAGGAGAAGTAACCGAATTGATAGAGACTAATAGTAGAATATACGGTGCTCCAACAATGGGCACACGGGTTGTTATTAGAAGTCTAGTGCGGTTTTTTAGGGATCTAGATATATGTGATTGCTACTCAAGTCAAAAGTATAGGAAAAATTTCTAATGAGAAAAATCAATCTCTATTCAACCTAACTCTAACTAAGGAGAGTATAA
>SCLF01117392.1:0-10782 GCA_004367975.1 Mesochordaeus erythrocephalus
AATGGGAGTTAACGGTTTGACGCTATCGGCTGTCTCCTAACGTCAAAAATGACGTCACAAATTAGTTTACAAGTTTCTGGGCGATCTGTATGAATTTGGGATATAATTTAAAGGCAATTAAAATCGGACACACACACAACTCTAGGATTAAACAACCCGTATGTAGTCAATTAATGACGTCTATAGCCAAATAATGACGTTATTCAGCTGATTTTTCGTTATTGAGGGATTTCTATAAGTCTGATCTCCAAACTAAATATATCAGTGGATAGCCTGAAAATTCAGATAACTCATGACACAAATTTTATTGAACAGTTTTTGGTTACAGTATCTCGCGGGAACCCCGTTGGCTGTTTTAGCCACGAAGATTAGCCCAATTAATTCACTCTCCAGAATTCAAATATATGTTTTGTTGCCAAAAACGTCAAGGATGAATATGCCTTCAACTCATACATTTGAATTGGATTCTATTCAAAATCAAGCTGCTTGTGCCATTCAGAATGCTTGCATAGTAGGGAAGCTTGCCTTTGCCGTAGTTTCTAGTTGTTACCAGTGATTGTTGAGCATTTTTGGTGAAAATTACTCAATTTTATCTAGTTTCGGTGCGACTTCTTCTCCGATTTTGATTTCAAAGATGATGTAATTGACACGTGGATAAGATCAATGCATTATTTGCATCTTCTTTTAAACGCTAGAGACATATCCGGAATTTTTAACATCGACAATAATATCACAAATTGAACTTTTAAGTTTATAATTTTACAACTGAATTTACAACGGAATTAACGCCGAAAGTTACAGCTAAATACCGTAAATTGATTATTTTGAATCGGGAATCACATCAATTTGATGCCCGTGACCCTCTAGTAGAAAACTATCTTCGAAGAAATGACACTTTAAGAAATTCACATTTTTATAATTTAAGAAAATGTGGAGCAGTAATCCTACCTAGAATTTTATTACGCATATTTTAGGGTGAAATGTTGACCGGAAGTGAACACAAAATAGAACTTTATAATTTCTTCGTTAAAAATTGGTCGCATTCTCGGGCCAGCCATAGTTTAGCTTGTTAGGGGCACGTATTCTCTTGCGAACTTGATTTATTCTTTTATAAACTTTCTAAGAGAAAATTGTATTTAGATAATTAATATGTCCAATTAATTTTATTATCGAGGCTAAGATTATCCCACGTTAAATATTCATATTAACCCTCTTATCAAAAAGTACCACGATGTGGTTTTTTCACCACGAAACTGGCTACAGTTTTTGATACATAATCCCTAGAAGTTAAAATTTGAAATCAGTAATACAAAAAATATTTCTGATTCCAGCCCAACATTCACTATTTTCGTAACTTCTCTTATTGTCTTCAAATCCGGCTTTGAGTGGAGCTCATTTGGTCATTTATGGTAACGTCATCAATTCTATGGTCCAATAGTTGGGGTCTAGCATCAATTATTTTACATATATATCGATACAAGAGTTCGATCCCCAGCGCCGTGTAGAATTTTTCGGAATGTAAGTATGACCATTGCCAGATTCAAAGAATAGTTTAGTGGTATAGTGGTGGACGTAGAAATATGTATTTAGATCTTTGGTCTGAATTCTACTTAGTATGACTGGTAATATAAATTACGTATATTTCACTGCCGTTTAGAACAAGATGCAAAGAAGTCGTAGATCTTATCCACTTCTCAATTACATCGTTTTTGCAACAATTTGTAGACCGAAAGTACAATAACATACAATTATGATTACTGAATAGATATGGAAATAAACTGATCTAAATTATAGGGATGGAATGAATTCGGCACCACAAAAAAGCGGAATTCGTCACTAACAGTGCCGAATTAACACCTGGAGTATACATTGTAATATTCTTACATTTTCGAAATTGCCGTACCTTTCGAAAATGTTCGACATTTTTAGCATTATAGAAATTTTTGATATTCTCGAATTCTTTTACATTTATGACATTTTCGGATTATTTCCAATTATACTTCAGGAAATGACAGTTTCCACCAGTTTCCAACTTAATGGGTCTATGAGAAAATCTATCAAATACCCTTATAAAGTTTGGCTTCACGATCAAAGTTTTACATTGCAATGAGTGCGTACAATTAATTCTTCTCAAGTTATGGTAATTTTAAAAAGTGAAATAGGGGTTTTTGGGGGTTAACTGTACGAAGGGTATAATTTTCTACATTCTGAAAACAGATTCGGAACCGCAAGGAAAAACTCTATCAGACCCCCTAAGTATCGTTAACCGATGTCGTGCCGGGTCGTTAACCGATGTCTATCCGGGTCCCCCATCCAAGCAGCACCTAAACTTTTAACGAGACTTAGCCAGTCTGATAGAGTTTGTTCTTGCGGTTCTTGCGTTCTATTTTCAGAATGTCCAAATTTATACTTCTCGTACAGTTAACCCCCTCTAAAGATAGACATGTGAAAAAGACGTATTTTTTAAAAACGTTAATTTTAACTCATGGGACCATGGCAGCTCATCGAACTAAACCGTGCTAGATTAACCTGGCCCCCGGGAATCCAATAAAAGTATCTCGAAAGTCACATTGTCGAAATGGACACATTTATTCCTGGATTTTACTTCCAGTATTTTAGTTTCGAGTCGAATTTTTAGTGAACATACTTTGGGGTCGTGGCATGTTTTCTAAATCAGAAAAAATACAAAAGTCTAAAAGCCATGATTTTCTCACTTTTTGGGCTATAACTTTGTTGGGCTATAACTAGGTCACGTATAAGAATTCGGGTCGGTCCTCTGAGAAGAAGTGGAGCTTCAGTCATGACGCGTCTAGTAAGGCCACTTTCGAGCCAATCTGACATACTTCACGAATATCCCAAATTCAGCCTTAGTTTTTGTCAGCGTTAGTGTGGGATTTCAAGAAGTCTGATCTCCAAACTAAATATATCAGTGGAAAGCCTACTTTTCAAATGAAATGGATACGAGTTGGAGGTGTACACGACAAAGGTGTTTTTCGGAAACACCTCCAACTTGTTTCCATTTCACTTGAAAAGTATTGAATATTTGTCAATAAAATTTATGGCATGAGTTAGCTGAGTCTTCAGGCTTTCCAGTGATATATTTAGTTTGGAGATCAGACTTCTTGAAATCCCACACTAACGCTTATAAGAACTAAGGCTGACAAAATATAATATTGTTGACAAGTTTATGGCCGGTCTGTCCATTCTACGTCAAACTCAATATTTGTTGTCCTGTCCGATGCATGGTTTCGCGGTTATAGCTTGTATTTAGAATTTTTTTAATTTTAAAAGTTAGAGCTTTTTCGCGAAAAAAAAATCTTTTGTAAATATAATGAACTAATCAAAAAGTCTCCGGGAATATGTAAAACTTATATTCCTATCTTGTCTAGATCGGGTGTTGTTCAGCGAGTGGTAACTTTTTTTTCTGTTTTGTGGATTTGACCCGTTATTTGCTATCCCTAGTTTTTGTGCCGATTAAACAACCCTATTGAGGGATTTCTGTAACTCATGACACAAATTTTATTGAAAAATATTCAGTACTTTTTCAGTGAAACGGAAACGAACAACTACCAATAAAAAAACGTTACCACTCGTTCGCGCGGTCCCTCTATATCGTGCTCCACAGCCTGTCTAGCAGGATGTCAGGCCACTTCGGACACACCCCGAAAAGTTTATTGTTGACCTTACTTAATGAATCTGAACATAAAAAACGAATTCGGAGAAAATTTTAAGAGTGAGATCTGGGTTCAATTAATTTACTACAACTTACTGAAGTTGCAAGCAGATTATGGGCCTAGTGCGTCTAAGACATACATATTTGCGTACCAGTTAATTATTAAAGCTCCGAGTAAGATTGTTACAGAAATTGATAAACAACTACAAACCAAATACGGCGAATCATCAAGTACAACGAAGAATGATGAGGATGATTTAAGCAAATTAATAAGTAAACTGGGCGGGAAGCAGGTCGCGAAGCACATCGCTGTAGAAGCAAAAATTGTTGGGATGAGCGACGAGGGTACTCTAATACTGCCGGACGAACCTCCAAAGCAAAAACCTTTAACCAAGGTAACTCTGTAAACTAGATTTAAATGTGGACGTTTTCTAGCTTAACCCGCACCGTAGCTTGTTAGAGTTGTGCTACGACGAATTTGGGTCACATGAAAATTGTTCCGTTTTTTCTAACCTAGGTTCAGGTAAGATGTAGCACCGGATGCTAATAACCGGAAACATTTGTTAGCAATCGGGAATCAAACCAATTGTTGCTCGAAAACATGCTTAGTCGGAAAATATCCTCAAAACATTTACTTCAGAAACGACTCATTAAAAAATTAATATTTTTTCTTGATTTAAGTCAGCTGTTTCTTGGTTAGGAAAACATCGATCGGTACTTCTGAACAGAATTTGCTTACTCAGATTTCTTGCCCACAAAAAACTGGGCGAATACTTCCCCTGTCGATATGTATCCCACCAAAATATGTAAGCGTATATAACGGTACGTAACTCTCAATATTGTATTTGAAGGTAAACGAAAAATTATTTTGTGTTGAATCCAATTTTTATGAGCAATCTACTAGACCAAATAGTATAGAAAGACGACTTTCTGTACGCAAATCAATTATTTTATAATTATTTGGTGATTAATTACAGCCGTGTTAATTCTAGATCTTGAAATTATCTCATCTAAGTTATGTTATGTTACGAGTATCCCCCGAATGAGACTCGCAAAAATGAATACTAATTCAAAGTCATCCTTCGATCAGTTGAATCCTTCGATCCATTGAACCTATGAACTTGAAGAAATGCTATTACTATTTAATTCATTAATTTCACTAACAGTGGACGAAAATATCTCCAAGAAAATATATCTCCAGGAAAATATATCTCCAAGATCTAAGATAAGTTAAGTTAGGCGTATATCGCTGAGACTCGCTTCAGTGAATATTAATTCAAATATTAAATTCGAAAATATCTCCAAGAAGTTAATTATGTTAATAAATACCTAAATACTTTATTTCTGATAAATTAATAAACAATTCGACTTTCGACACCTCGGATTAATACTCGAAGGGTGTGCCAAATGTGCCGAATCCACTTTCGACACAATTCCCACATCCCCAATTTGAATAGCCCCGAGAAGAAATTAATCTCTACTGTTATATTATGGACAATATTATATTATTGGCCAAATTGTATAAGGTCCATGCAGTGCACGTATTTTTATCAGCATTACTTTTACGCCTGATTCGGATCAAACGCCTAATTTTTAAGCTAATTTTTACGCCTATTTTTTACACCTAATTTTTTACGGCTATTTCGGATAAAACAAACTAAACACACGTACACTACAGTCAACTATTTGTGCCTACGGGTTAAACAAAATCTGAAAATCTAACTGTTTAATCTGTGTGAATACATTATTGCTAAAGTAAAAATATTATATCCAGCAGACCTCTCTATAATATTGTCAATAAACACTTCATAACGCGGAATTGACGTTACGAGGACCAATTTCTCCAAATCCGTCGTCACTCTCCCTGTGTACAAGGTAAATATAGTATGAATAAATACACAGTAAATAAAATACACGGTGAATGAACCATGAGGGACCGAATTCTATTATGAATTTTTGTCGATTTGAAAGTTTTCGAGGAATTGGATGCTTTTTAATAGTAATTCGGAGCCTCCACTGACTTCGCCTCTTTTATTTTTTTTTATTCAAAATTATGAAGAGCGGGAAATCGAAATGATTTCGGACATGGGAAAACCTTCGAGACCACCTCGAAACAAATCATTCGGCACAGCTTGCCAATTACCAGTAGTTATCAAGATGCCATGATAGGTGAAATGTTAATTGCACAGTCGACTAAAAACACCGATCAGAAACTATAAACGCAGATGTCTGCAAAGATCGATAAGAAATACACCGCAATAGAAGTCGGTAGAGAAACAGATTACCACATTGATAAATAAGCCGTTTCGGACATAGCAAATGTGACGGATACGGATTTAATGCCTGCCCAATACAAAAATCACTCACGCAGAAAGAACCGCCAACCGTTCCGCAACAACAATAATAGAAACAACCTCCAGTCTCAAGGTAACATAGTATCATTCCCACATTGCTATTCATTCGGGCAATCGACGATCTTTCTTGCAGTATGACTTCGGAAAATTGAGCAATCAGTTACTTGACCCGAAGAGATACAGGCATCAGGTGACTACTGGACCCAAGTCAACCAGACGCAAGTTAGTTATGTCATCAGCAGTCCAATCGTCAAACCAGCCAATTCAATTAGGTCGGCATATTCTAACCGACATATCCGCCAAATACAGCCGAGGTCAGCAGAAAACACCCCCTCAATCCACCAATCAGAACTGAGCCCCAAACCGTATATAAGGAAGCGTTTTTCGGCATTCAGGGGAGGAGAAAATAATAAATAGTAATTAAATCAGACTTGCTTGGAAGAGCAGCGTTTAGAATCATCCAGGCCCAATACCCTTAGCTGCAACTAGAAAGAACTCTTCTCATCGGAATGCCAGGATGTCAACATTTTATACATGTGCTAGATATTTTACTGTGACACGCTATGTGCTCTTTTGTACACAGATTATACACAGCCATAATATGAATATAATAAACCACCTAACACTTACCTGGTTGTTATGTCTGACAGATGCAGCCGCAGTCAATGAAGAAAAACGCAACTAGCGAAGATCAGACTTCAGGTTAGTTAGAAACATGGGAACACAACGGGTGTTGCCAAACGACCAAGGTGGTCAAATAGGGAGGGTACCGTAAATGCATTGTGTGTAGATTCTTAGGCAACCTCTGTCGCCGTCGTACTGATATAGTAACTTATATCCACAAGGTAGAGGCTACGACAAACACATAGAGTCCTCGGCTGGACACGAACCGGCAACCTGTCGATCAACAGTCGAATTCCAGACTGTATTATTTAGCTTGTGACGAGTACGAGGAAGAGGTTTTATAAACAAAAATAGATTAAACTTAGCATTGTCAAGGGCAAAAAGGAACTTAATAATTATCGTATATCGCAATTGTATAAACACGATTATTGAGCTTTACAATATTTATGATTAGCAAATGCGGACAACGCGGTCATACTAACGCTAACGAAAACCCCGAACACGCGTTACAAACACCAATGAACGTAGCAATCAAAGAGGCTAAGGCTTCGAAAATAATTTCAAAATCCGAACAAAACCAAATATATACGATAATGAAATATATTATTTTCTCGATAAAAATGTTAATTTAAGTGTTATAGTCGACATCTTTGGGATACTCGCTGTGTGGTTATTCATTATACGCGCTATAGATTTTATATTTGCATTTCTAACCCGAATCATTGATCCCAATATGTATGCATTGGATGGACTAATATGAAAATTATGCTGCGTGTGTTTTTAGTCAAATTAATAAATAGAAATTTATGATTCAACAGTACTTTACATTTAGACATGAACGAAGAATGGTTTTCAATTGAAAGATGGCAATATTTCGATAAAATTCAATATAGCGTAATAATCACACCAAACTGTATGACGGCTACGTTGCTGATGACCATAGCGATAGTGATGTTGAAAGGGAGTGAATATCTTTACTCGAAGATACAAAAACTGTTAAAGAACAAACAGCTACCAGATAGAGAAAAGGAAGAAATGATCACAGAAGGCGGCGAATCAAGGAAACTAGAAATAAATTCAAGAACGGAATCATTAAAAAAAAGAGAACTATAATAAATACACAAGGGCCACATTAAAGCACCACTGCCTTAACGCACCACTTTTTCTGCTCCCAACTTGCTCACCCTAACGCACCGAAGTTTTGTGTTTGAAATTCCATTTTTGGGCTATAACTAGGTCACGTGTTAAGAATTCGGGGTCAGCCGAATAAGCCCAATTTAGAGCTAAACGGACATACTTCCCAAAACATTATTACGAAAAGTGCGTACAATTGATTCTTCTCAAGTTATAGTAATTTTAGAATTTCTCTCGACGGAGACCACCGTAGTGCACCATTTTATCTCTGAAAAACGCATTCAGTTAATTGAACTAATGGGTAATTGAACACTGTATGTGTGGTTTAAAATTATTTTGGCATCAGGCTACTCATGCGTAGGCGCCAATCAAAAAGTAGGCCACACATATAACCGTTCAAAAAGAGAAAAAATGGCGAGTAAAAACATTTAACTTTGAAAGAGACAAACTCGTGCCCGATCCAGTTCAACAAGTCGGACCTACCAAAGAGACTAGAGTCACCGACTTCTTCAAATTATACAAAATTCCAGTTTCTACCTCTTACACAATTTCATAAAAATGTACATTTGTAAAACCGAACACTATTTGCAAGTTAATTTTAACTCTTGGAGGCATAGCAGCTGAATTGTGATAGATTGAGGATACCCCTGGGCATCCAATAAAGGCATCGAAACATACTCCGATCTTTTTTAAAGTTATGATCCTCGAAAGTCGCGTGCTCCAATAGGGGTGTGCCCATCGAAGCGAGTATTTTCGTCATTATTTGACCCGAGACGGGTTATTAGAGAAAAAGTTGACTTTTCCGTTCTGAAATATAGTTTTAACAGTTATTTCGAGTCGAATTTTTAGCGAACATACTTTGCGATCTTGGAATGTTTTCTAAATCGAAAAGTGAAAAACTCGTGATTTTGTCACTTTTTGAAAATTTGTACCTTTTTCGGTCCATTTTTTGGGCTATAACGGGTCACGTGTTAAGAATTTGGGGTCGATCATCTAAGAAGAATTGAAGCTTGAATCAGGACGCGTCGAATAAGCCCACTTTCGAGCCAATCCGACATACTGCCACAAAAGCATAAGTTTAATGGTCAAATAGCCGAATTTCTCTTAACGCACCAAACTTATCTTAACGCACCGCTTTTTTTTCGCCGAAGGTGGTGCGTTAATGTGGCCCCTGGTGTACTTAAATACAGACTAAAATTAAATCCACCAAGGAAACAAAAGGTAATTTTTTCCATACAACACATAAAACTTAAACCATGGTACCGTGTAGTCTCTAAGAAAATTAAATATTGGCTTGCATGATGAATGGAAAATTACCTTGACTTTAATTGCAGTCCTTCCGGGTTTTACTGTATTACACCTATACCAGTGCAATAATTTATTATTAACACAAAAAGAATCATCATCCAACAGTCTGTTATTAAATGCGCTACTAATGAGTTAGAAGGGAACATACCTGAAGAAATATTACTAAAGAAGAAAAAGTGAAAGCCACTGACGAAATAATTAATAGAAAGTCGTGAGGAAACGTCGAGAAGAAACACCAAGAATAAAAGAAGATGCATATCATCAACTTCCAATAAAAATAGAAACACAGATAACGTAGAAATCAAATAAACCGCAGATAGGATATAATATCAATACGTTTGGTCAGGTTGGTGAAGAAAGATAGTATCATTCCCACGTTTCTATTCATTCGGACAATTGACGATCTGTCTTACAGACAATGTCTTCGGACAATTAAGCATCAAGTGACTAGTGGACCCAGGTCAATAAGACGTAAGTCATTTATGCCATCCGCAGAGTCCAAACGACATAATGAGTCATTAGGAGTCATTATAGTTAAGTCAGCCAATTCAATTATGTCGGCATATTCTAACCGACACATCCGCCAAATACAGCCGAGGTCAGCAGAAAATACCCCTCAATCCACCAATCCGAAGGAGCCCCAAGCAATATATAAGGATTACTTTGTGGGAAATAATGGTAGTAATTAAATCGAACCTGGCAGGAAGAGCAGTGTTTCGCATCACCCAGACATACTATGACATACCAAGGGACCAAGGTGGTCAAATAGGGGGGACCGTAAATGCATTGTGTGTAGATTCTTAGGCAACATCTGTCGCCCTCGTACTGATATAGTAACGCATATCCACAAGGTAGAGGCTACGACAATCATATGACGGGATTATCCAAAAAAGGGCCTTTTCGAAAAAAAAGTTGAGCGATTTTCTCATTTTCTTCTCGAATCTTCAATATTTCTACTTTATCTGAATCTTGAGATTTCACTCTTCTAGTATCAATTTGAACATTCTAAAAACGGTTCGTCTAGAGCAGGATAGCTCGCTGACAATCTTGGTGACTGGCAAATGTGTACGCAGTTTTTCCGCTATCCTTTTCTCTTTGCTCTAAAAATGTTAAACATGGTTCAAAATTTGAGATTTGTAATTGAATCGATAGTCGAGTTATCAGAGTCAACATAACAATCCAGAAACACCAAATTTTATTATTATTCTTAGAGCTATGGCATTCATAAAAAATATGACAGTAGTCTCCAGTTTTCCAGAAATCCAACGGTTTACTTATAAAAAACAAACAAGTTCTTATATTCTATACAAGTTTTTCTTATAGAATATTTTTCCCAAAATCGTCTCTTCTGTTACGTAATAATAATCAATCTCATTAATTAGTTCGTCTTCATTTTCCATATCAAGTATAACCTCTAGAATTTTCACGTTCTTCCTCTAATAAAAATAAATCTATAAGTCAATTTTATCTAACTAACCAAAAGCCACTGCGGAAGAGAATATTGTATAAAATTGGAGGAACAAATATAAGAAGATTATATTTATTAGTGAATAGATAACAAATCACTGATAATATTTATATATGTTATTAACTCCCAGGAGGTAATGGCTAGAAAATACATAGGGAGTAATTGGTGCACATAATATCACAGCACCAAAAACAGCAAAGGAATTAATATGTTTTGATAAT
>SCLF01117503.1:0-10781 GCA_004367975.1 Mesochordaeus erythrocephalus
CTCCGTTGCGACGTTTTGGCCACTATCACGATTACTCATGAATATTTTAAAATCAAATTTATGATCTTGGAAAGTTAAGGCTTCATGGGTTTAAATATGTGTATTAACGTTGTAGATTGACGTCTAGCAACGGCACTTTAGGGGCTAATAAAATTTTCTCTGTTGCTCTATTTTCCCATCCTTGCGACGTTTTGTCAGTGGTGAAGAAAACGTGAATATTTTGAAATCAAATTTATAGTATTATATCGGTAATGAGTTAATCATTAGTCGTGTAAAACGTCAAAACAATACGGTGCATATTTTGGCGTAAAACAAGGGAAGATAACACAAGCTTAGTTTGTATTTATTGTAACGCCGAGAGAAGAAGCACGTTGTGATGCATCATCAAGTAAGGGCCTCAACCATACTTCTGACTTTAGTCATAAATATAAATATATATTAACAACATATTAATAAATATATAAATACATATTAGGGTAACCAGATGGAAAGTGTCAAACCATTTTAAACCATTTTGCCATTTTTAACTACCGGAATAATCAATTCAAGCACATTCGGCCAATAGCAAATATTCTGAAAAACAATTAAAACCGTTATTTTGACAAATTTCGTCTTGTAAGAGTATGTAACCCGTTTTATATCAACAAACTTGCAAAACGAATTCTAACGAATCCTTTGTAATATAGATCGCAGTCTGATTCAGGGTCGGTGAGTAAAAGCAATTTGTGTGATTTACTCGATCAACCGTTTTCTTTTGAGGTGACGTTTTGGCATAATAATCAATCGATTCTTTCGGATATATTCGATACAGTGGACTCTTCTGAAACCACTCTGCGTCTGGTTAACCGACTTAGATGTGCTCCAAATTGACCAGTTTAATCGCTTCCAGCATGACAAATTACACCACTTAATTCAGGAAGCATCATGGATGCAGTATAAGTATGTTATGGAAGTCTAAAAATACATTATTTAACTCCTACCGCACTATCTCGCATTTTCGCGTTTAATGTTTAATACGAATTTTTAACATTTAATTTTTAGCCGGCATTTTTTTGTTTTAATTTTATCTCTTCCATTTTTAACCCGTATATTAACCCTTTACTTTTAACCAGAATTTTTAATATTTGATATTTAGCTTTGATTTTTAACCACAATTTAAATCATAGTCGCGCGAAAATCCCTTCATCTTTATTATTGTGCAAATATCCATTCTACAAAGCCGATTCAACTCGATAATCCCATTTTAATTGGCCATTTCACACATTTTTGGCAATTGTTGATGTTTCCATCTATCGAGCTAATTTACTGAATGATGAGAAGTGCTCCGTTGTTCTGACATCAAAGGTAGAAATGGATCGGTGAAAATCTATCGGAGTAACATACACAAATGTACACACACATGAGGATGCGCGGTTACGGGTTAAAAACAATTTTTATTAGTTAAACATTGATTCACATTTTCTAGCTAATTTACGTACATTTGTACATGTTTACAGCGATGTCCCTCTTAATGTCAATTCCCTCCATGTCGTTTCCATTTATTGAACTTGCAGTTAAAACTTCAGGAATAGTAGATACCCTTATAGATAAAATAATCGAAACATGGCCGTATATTAACCATTCATACGTTATGTTATTATCGTAAACATAACATAAAATATAGCAAGATAAAGAGTAATCTATTGTTTTTTAGGTTTTATTGTAACGAAAGTTTCAACAATCAACAAACGGGTTGTTTTATAACTGTTGCTGGTATCTAGTTGGCTGCCTGTATAATTCACAACTTCATATTCAATGAACTAAGGCGTCTGATGTTATGATCATAAACTGCACCTGAAAAGGGCCCAAACTAAAGGATACATGGGCTCATTTCATTATTTGGGTCAAGTCTCCCGTTGACTGGTAAATATACGTATTACAATAACCAAAATCAGCGTGTATACTTTCGTGTACTAATAAACAGGTGTCCCCCCCCCCGCCACGATTTCTTCTGCGTGCGTTGCGCATTACTCGTTCTTCCTCAGCTCTCTTACGCCTCCGCCACCACTTGTTTCTAGGTGGCGCTCCCCACATCCGAAGCGGTGGTCAGGAATAGGACGTCTCTCTCGCTCTACTCTCATCACTTTTATTAAATAATAAGAAACCACAATATATCTCAAGTCCCAAGTTTTTTGGTAAAACAGATATTTGCTTCTTTAAATCGTGTGTTGAAACGCAAAAGTGTGCGAAACGCAATCGGAACGAAAAAAGAGATTAATATGAAGCTATTTGTCTTGTTGTTGGCGGTTGTTGCTGCATCAACCACAATTGAACCAATATACTGGAGAGTTGATAATACGAGGTAAGTTCTGGGGGTTAATATTACCGTGAGAAGTATTATTTGGTTGATTAATATGGGAACGGCAACGTGCCTATTCATAAAATGAGAATAGAAATAATGGGCATGACGTTTTTTGTGATATTTGGGTGTATCTGGTATATTTTCATATTGGTTCGGTCCGGTTGTTACGAGTGGTTACGAGTGGTTACGGTTGTTACGGTTTCAGTAACATATTAGTTTGATATATGTAGTAATAGTAAAAATTAGTAGTATTAATATATCCTTAAGGCGTGCATTCGTAGCTCAGTTGGTAGAGCGTTCAGCTAGAAAGAGAAAGGACCCCTGGCTCGAATCCCGCCAAAGCCCATATTTTTAAGGACGTAACAAGTTAATATAAATAAGTAAATATAAATAATTACTGTATAACTTGAGTCAATTCATAATACTTGGGTAAATAATATTCGGCGAAGATCAAAAAGTTTGCTTGTCACCATGTATTAGGCTTGAATACTGAATAGAAAGCCGCCTTTGATCATTCACGGTGAATCGGTGGCTTAGACAACTGGGGCTTATAGTTCAAAACCGTAATTCATTTGGGGTTAATCAATGGTATAAGCTTGCTTATGGTCCAAGGGCTTTTGGTTCCTATTTATAAACCGCTTAATTAACCCTTGGCTGCATGAGGACTCGTGTCGAGGGCATTAAAGAGGTACACATATCTCCTCTTAATGGTATCATTGAGTCAGTCTCAACAATTTGGCTTCAATTCATATATATTTTTATTATGTTATGTCAAAAACATAATATAATAATAAATAAGTCATTGACGACTATTATTACGTTACTAGAATTACTTTATTTCACATTTTAAGGAACCGTAAGTGTCACCGTAAGTGTGTCTAGAATTCAAAATTAACATTTACGTCCGGAAATCACATCGCATTTTTATTTCAGGTTATTATATCAGCATAACATAGTAATTTTTAAAAAATAATACTTTTTATCAGGAACCGGAAGTGTCAGCGTCTGCATACGTAAAACAATTCTTGCCAAAAATCACGTCTTAGAGGGTATTCCTTCGTTTGTATTTATAACATATGACACGTAGGTTATTCCTGTTATATATTGTATATTTATGTTCCTGTTATTATGTCTGTATATTAGACGATTTAATTTGATCGAAATAGGGGCTTCTTTTTCCGGTAAACGTACGTCGGAGTGAAATTAACGGTCTTTGATATTAATTGATGCCACCTGAATGTTCCTGAATACTCATGCCGCTTTTTGATCTCCTCTTCGAAGCCTAATTTCTGCTCTAATTATATTATTTACCCTTTGTACATGACCAACCGCTGTGAATAGGGAAAGAAGGGATTTAGATAAGACCGTCTGATATATGAAACTCTAATGCGATTGTTAAATATGATCAAATTTCAATCACGGAAGACTTTTTCTACTGCTGAGTAATATGTCTCAGCTGTGTAAACTTGAGAATAACAAGCTCCTGGGAGCGGGGTTTAATATGCCATCACTGTGACATATTATAAGCAATGATATCACCTAAGCGTAACGATCCCTACGTCGATCGCATTGATTTCGCACCATATTTTCACCTACGGAATCAATTTATCAGTGTAAACAGCTCAAATGTAATTAAAAGTAGACTATACGAACATCACGATGTGGGTCCCTCTAGATTAAGAAAGGCCCCATGCGGGTTAAAATAACTCGGATGGGAACCTTATTGGTCAATCCAGAAAATCAAATCCAAACATAGGTATGTCTAACCAACCCTTTAAAACCTATTCTAAACATACATGACGCGCGTCAAAAATCAAAAGAAAATAATCGTCAAAACGCCACAATGCATCATTTTGGGCCTATTTTCTTTTGAGCGCAGGTGCAGGGTAGGGTGGGGTGCGGGTTCATTCTTTCCGATCGAATGCCATCATATATGCGGGATCAAAAGGGATCTGATATGCTGTCGTGTTTGCTCCGGTAGAATCAAGATTTATCGATCCTCTAAGGACGGCGAATCTATTTATGAAAGCTTTTCAATGTTAGCTCATGGTAATTCTACATAATTACTGTATTATAATTTTATATTTATTATATAGTATTCTAAATATGTTTTGGTTTTTTTTTCTTCGACTCCCCCACCACATTTTGACAATGATTTTTGTTCCACTGCGTAAATGCCTTTTGCGAACACTTTTTGCACCTGATTAATGTGACCTCATAGATATCAAATGCAAATATAAAGACGTAAATGATGCCTTTGAACTGTAAACTTGCAGGAAATGTCAACAATTTGGTGTTCTTTTTTAATAATTTAATCACTAGTTTGGCAGAATGTCACGTGTGAAGGATATGTGTACATTTATAAGTATTTCATACTAAGGGTATGCTTGTCGGGTATAATTTCGTCTTTTCAATTTGGAAACTCTGTGGGTGGTAGTCGATAAAAATCGCGGTTGCGTATTGTTTCGGTTTCAGCTTCTATTTCGCTCTGGTAAAATGTATTATTTACCTGTGAAATTCACTAATACCGTATCACCAGGTAAGTAGCGTATTTGAAGTATTCTCTATTTTAACAGCATTTGTCGAAGTGGATCCGCCTAACACCTTAGTTTTAACTGATACAGATAACTTAACCTATTTGAAAATGAACCACGTGTAGAGCAAGGAATTCAAGTTTACGTCAAAGTCTAATTATATTGCCTAATTTCAAGACCCAATAAAACAGTCAATTAATTTCCAAGTGGCCTCCTTTTCCACTCTAAATCAATTCCTCAAATGATCCCAATGGCATTCGACTGTAACGAATTAATTACTGGCCTCTATCCAGCCATACAGGCCAGGTATATAGGCCGGCTATGATTACAACATTGGTTTTGAATTTTTTTACAATATCCCAAATCTCTATCGGGTGTCGGTTTTGCGTCAACTATATTTTTACCACTTTCGTAAGCCTAAATTTAGGCATTCAATGTCGAAAATGCATAATAGGCTATAGCTGAAATTTTGGTAACCTAATTGGTTGAATATGAAGTGTCTGAATTCCTAAATTTAGGCTTACGAAAGTGGTAAAATCTAAATGACTCAAAACCGCCACCCGATAGAGATTTGGGATATGGGTAAAGTAGTATTTCCAGGAGTAGGTTAAAAAAGGGTGCTGCGTAATATAGTCAGTATAGTTTTACCTCATTACAGTTGTGTCAAATAATTAGAAGTTTATTTACGTTATGTTTACGTTTGTTTACGTATGTTTACATTCGTGATGCATCTTAATATAAAGTCTGCCAATTTTATTGGGCAAATGGTCGCTTAGTAAGGAATTAGGATTGTGATATAACCCCCCTATGGCCCACAAAGCTGCCCGTCGGAAGTATATAGATATAAACATGCATTTTAGACAGCAGAAAAGATCATTGGCTTTTTTAAAATCTCTGCAATGTTAAGGGTATAAGCGAGCAGTGACAGCAGCTAAGCAGTTACAGCACGATACGCTCCAGTGCCATGTCACCGTAATTATAATATTATATCGAGTATTCATTCGGAACGTCTTGCTTTTTGAGACGATAAGAATACCCTTACTGAATCGATGAAAATAGTCAATTTTCCATTTGAGCAATCCGCAAGGTAATGATGCGTCCCAATGCCATAATCGCTTATTTAATAGCAAAATAAAAATCCACCTACCCCACCTCATAAATACTATTGTAGGAAGCCGGAAGTATTGAAACACGCGATATATGTAGTCGGGTGTCATTGGGGTCATATTTAATATCATTATATGTAAATTCCATTTTCGTGTCCGCAAACGGGTTAATCGTTTGCGTGAATAAGGTAACCTGTCTCGGTAGTTCTAAATAGTTCTTATCATCGTGAAAAACAGGCGGATTAGCCGAGGACTGTGTCTATTCCATGCGTGTCACAAGTATGACACGTTTGACTCGGCATGATAGTTTTTATGATAAGGGATAAACATGGCAGGACATCATGTCGTTTACGATAAATATTTTGCATGGCGGAATAATGAGCGGGGGGAGGAGCGTGTTTAGAAGGATCAGTCAGAGTTAGGCTTAGGCTGTAATTGAACTGCAGTAGGGTGTTAACGTGATATAGTATTTCGCTCGAAAGATATTGTAAAACAAAATTTCAAAATTTTAAAAAAATCCAAAAATGTTTACCAAATTTTTTTTGCAGAACAAAATTTTGAAGAACACCTAAACGCCATTTATTATTTTGACATTATTTTACCATGTATATCAAAGTAATTCATCAATGTTGGCTTAGTATATAATTCGTTTCCGTTCTATTTTCGGTTGGTGTGATTGGCGGTCGAATAGAACACGGAATCATTAAATCAATAACGGAAATGATTTTTGGGGATTAAGCTGGGTATTAAAATCACCCAGATGGATTCCATTCAAAAACTGAAAGACTTCTGACCTGTTTTTTGTTTCACACATCGGAAGTCATACAATGAGAAATACAGATGGGGTTCAGGGGGGGGGCGCACTTATGAATTTTAACAGACAGCCGGAATAAACATGAACGTAAACGTAATTAAGCACTCCCAAACCGTTTCCAACCAAATGTGGATACTTGCCAAGGAATGATAAAAGGATAATGACCTAAAAGCTGTAGAATCCAGCGTTTCCATATCACGCTTTTACGTTCGATTCTGACACTCAAGTCTCGAAATCCGGTTCATCTTACCTCGATCTACTTTAGTGCGAAAAGTGTGTCAGGCTATCCGCGGAATTTGGGGGGATTTCGTGCTGAGCACGAAAATCCCCTGCCGCACCTATCAAACTTGGCAGACGTTCCATCTAGATTGAAGGGCTTTACACTTATTTACTCAATAAAGTATTAAGGACAATTTGATGTTTTAATATTAAACTAATTATTCAATTTAGATTTCCAGATGTTCGGCGGGTTCACTTCGAAGAGATAATGGACATCTTCTGCCCGGAAGTCGAAGAAGGAAAACAGTCTAGCTCTGCCTCGCATCATTACCAGAAAATCTACATGGTCGACAGGATCTCCTACGAATCATGTAGGCTGAATGAAGATGCGCGTTTCGTAAGTATTTTGTGAGTGTCAGGAGTTCAGATGATGAAAAATATTTTGAATTTAATTTTGCCAAAATATTTGAGTATGGTTTTGACACCCATTTATACCACCACTCCAACTAGAGTTCTCTGCTTCATGAGTTTTCATTTTTTTTTTTCAATGTGCTTCTACAACAGTTATTCTGATAATTGACATGCCTTAATTAACCGCCGATGGAACGAATGATTTTTTGACCAATGAGAAACGACGTAGTATTCGTTCCATTGGAGGTTAGTGAAGGAATGTCAATTATCAGGCTAATAGCGGTCGAGGAAAACCACATTCTGATCCTCTATTAAACTAGATGCCAGACTTAATATTTGCGGCGATTCTTGATTAAACTTGACATCATTAAGTCCGTGAATATATAAATATAATGTTAAGACTTGTTAATTAATATATTAAATAATTAAGGTTTGCTGCTGAAGGAAGCCTAGGGTTAAATATGACCCCAGGGGTTAAATATGACCGTGATAATAAGTTGGATAAAATGTCTTGCTGGCATTCATTAAGTTGAACAAAGGGTCTTATATGTTTATCACTGTAAAAAACAATATCAATTCTATAAAGGTCGTTCTATATGCCCATTTTAATCATCCCAATATTATATAGCTCAGTGAGTAGGTCGATTTTCCAATCCCTACAATCCTTTACCAGTACTAGAATATGATACGGTTTAAATGATATAGTCAGTGACAATCAAATACATTCAACTATCGATACAATATATCTAGACGACGACGTAACGGTATAGTATATTATTAGAACATATGGGAATTTCTAACGTCAGTAATAGTACCTCGAATACATACAAACCCTAAGTACGCACCTATGCGTCTCCCTTTGGTACTATTTGTATATTTCGGTTCTCTAATAGTCGGTGCTCTAATAGCCTAGCCTGTTGTACCTGAATTCACAATGTGGGTTAAAGCAAGAAACCGGGCCCGCGCTTATTTTCAATTGAATAGTACGCACATACAATTAGTATCTACAAGAATAAAGCAACGAAACAAACAAATCTTCCGAAATAATTCATAAACGAATAAATCATGTACGTGAGAGAATACGTGCCCCTAACAAGCCTATTTGTGTGTTGACTATAGATATTTCGACCAATTTTTCAACTAAAATAAGCGCCATAAAATTATTTGTGGGAATGCTTCTGTATATTTTCCAATCTAAAACAGCTATCTAATGCAAATTGTAGTAAACTGCATTTTTAAAGTGTCATTTCATACGTGTCTGTCGGTACTTAAAATTTTTGAAAATACTTTTTCACTAGGTTTTGGTTTTATTAGCGCCTTAAAAACGCCTTAAGACGCTAAAAACAGGGTCAAATAATATTTGACATAAACTATAATGTATTATTGAAGATTAAGGCGTTAAATAGTTTTTAGTATGAATTGAAAATACCAGTTGGACGCGTGCTACAGTCGTTATGTTTGCGCATAATCTGCATGAATACATTAACGTTTATGTAAAACTGTTATTTTCCTAAACAATAACATTACTATGTATTGAGAGATATTTTCGGAGAATAAACAAATAGATGTTGGCACATTATGCCCAAAAAATCAATACCAGACTTAACTCGTTTGGCACCAAAACCTATGATGCGACTCAGCTTGACGCTGCAACAACGTAATCCCATGTCGAGAACCCTGAACGTATAATTGAATAAGGCCCTGACGTAAGTTTGACTTCTTGCTACGTTCCGTGATCAATTAGTGCTGCGTATTCAACATTAGCACGTTTTCGACATGCTTTCCTCAGCAGACAGATCTAATTATATTTGCTCCAAACGGCTGACTTCTTTAACCCCTGTATATACGCGTCACTTTCACTTTTTCGAGGCGCTCGTATCACGATTCGTGGACCAACTGGTTTTTGGTCTGAATCTAGATTGTGAACCACTAACTGTGAACCATTAGTTATGGATATATTCAGATTACTACTTGCGATGTCCCCCACCGTGAAAAGAAATTCACGGTCAAGTTTCTTCGTGTCAACCCGTCGCCATATGGACTTGAATTTGATGACGACTCGTACTACCTAATCTGTAAGTTATTTCTGGATTATTAACCATGGGAAGGTAAATAATAATGGTATTGTATGCGGTGTCAAACCTACTGTATACTAACTTTGTGGTGGGTTGTGTAACCTTAGGTGATAGGGTTCTAGGGTCCTTCACTGTTTACAAATAATAATTCCATTTGGAAAATAAGACAACGGTGTAATCTCATTGGCCAACCAATTGGATACCAATAGTATGATTATTTGTAAATATAAGGTTATTGGATTACATTTCTTTTAGGAACAAAATGTCTATAAAATTATTAATTTTATTGAAGGCTGAGCAGCTGACTAATAATTAAAAAGGGGAAAATTTACTCAAAAATGTATCATTTGAAATTTTTTTTAGCCACATCAAAAGGACTGAATACAGAACAACTCAGCCATGAGGAAGGCGGCGTCTGTCAGACGCATGGCATGCGTGTCAAATTGGAGGTCACGCAAGGAGGTAAGTCCACATCCAGACCATTAGTCTATTGGGTAAGACTTGGCATCTGATATGGTTCTAAAATGTGCCAATTAGGTGCCATAAATATTGATTCGACTATCAAGAAAGTCACAAGAAAGTCACACGCACAACCCTTTTTTCAGTTGAAGATACTGTGGAAAAACTCGATGACGAGATCCATGAAGAAAGTATACTCAACAACCACCTTGACGGGTCTGACGACTACACAGGTAAATTCATTTCACTTGCGCCTATCGTGTCGACTTTTGTTAACCCCAGATTTATGGACAGAGATATGCATAAAGCGGAAGAGACTAATAATTTGTTTCAGTTTATCCCCAACCGAAACCCACATCACCAGTGGATATTGACTCGCCGTTTAAGGAGAAGTCAACTGGCTCAATATCAACTGCAATCATCGTTGGCGTTGTCTTTTGTAAGTTCCAAGTGACCACCTAGTAGGCATACTTTGCATCAGATTGTAAACAGTTTTTAATGGTTTTTAGTGTTGGATAGCGAACTCTTATAGAAGTGTCGCATTCGTGGACAATGTTTTCCGTAGGTGCAATTTATCGCTCTGAATAATTTACTTTGTTTTCGGAAAAAAATTCAGCTGAGAGAAATCACTAGGTAAACCTGATAATTGCTGTCATGCTGTGCATGTCTAATTACCAAACTAAATAGATACATAGAACGAATAAACCCTTAGCTACCTAATGCTACAAATGTCATTCAAAACGATACCTCCCAGACACATTTTTATTTAAGTATGTCTCAGACATATTTTTGGTTACTTATGACCAGCTATATTAGTCTAAT
>SCLF01117614.1:0-10781 GCA_004367975.1 Mesochordaeus erythrocephalus
GGAATCTAGAACTGAAATTATTGTTTTCTATGTGTTAATCCCTATATGTGCCGGGCGGCACAGAATGCAGCGTGTGGGGGGAGCAGCGCACGGGTTAAATGCCCTAAATACGCGTGTACTGTAAGGAACGTGCGTACGGTTAAACTTTAAAACAAAAATCAGGGTATATTTTAGATGTTTTTATTGGATGCCCAGGGGTTCTAATTAATCTACCATAATTTAGTTCGGTCAGCTGCCATGCGGCCAGAAGTTAAAATTTACGTTTTTTCAAAAAAAGGACATTTTCCCTGTCAAGTAATAACAGTAGTGCGAAACAACTGCATAAAAACTAATGTTTCGGACGGTCAAAGTCTATTTTGGAAATCTGAATTTCGAGGTCCATAGGTTTAAAACGAATGACCAGATTACATGAGTTAAAATCAACTTTTTTTTCAAAAAAGGGTCTTTTTCACGTTTTGTCTTTCGGGGGGTTAACTGTACGACGCGTATAATTTATGATAGTCTGGGAAGAGATTCTAAACCGCAAGGAAAAACTCTATCAGACCAAGTATGTCTTGTTAACCAATTAGGTGCTCTCTGGCATAGGGGGAGGGTATTTTGACAGAAGTGGGTCATAGGCATGCTTTCTCTTGCAGTTCATGCAAACGTAATGTTTGCAGAGATCAGCATAGCTGTGTGCTTTGTAAAAAATGTGCTCGCCACGATCTCTCTCTCTCCCTCTCTCTAATTTAGACACAGCTACACCGTAAATTCAATAAAAAAATACTAAAAAGAAATATAAGCACGTATTTTTTCTGCGCCAACAAGGATACCCAAAGCACATTAATAAAATGAGACTTGGAGTTATAATCGGAAAACCGTTGGATTTCAGAAAAAAATGTAGACCACTTCACTAAATGTTTAATAAAAAATGTTTTTACGACGCGAGTGCCGTAATTAGTAAACCGTTTGATTTCCACAAAAAAACCCGACACTGCTGCAGTTTATATTCAAAAAAAATATTCTGTAGATGATAAGACCACCCTGTTGTGTGTGTAACAAGAATGATTTTGCAAGTCACTTCAATTTTCACAAAAAGCACGAAAACGCTTTTGGCCTACGAAATTAGTTACACTGAACGTTTTTCATCGACACTATTTTTGTATAATGTGTTAAAATTTCCAGCGAATCCATCCATTAGTTCTCGAGATATCACCGAAAGAAGAGGGGTCTTCACTGGTTAAAATATGCATTTGTATAAAGTTAAACGAGAAAACACCTATTACGAATAGGGTTAGGGTTGGATTTTTACGATCTACTCACCAGTCCTTATGTATTCGTTACGCCGTTTAATATATTCCGAATAGTATTTTTCATTTAAGGTTGTAGTAGTCGAGCAACAGCTTTTCAAGCGCGTTTCATCGAAGCTCAACGTTCAAAAAGTCAAGATCAACGCCTTTCCTGGGGACCATTCCCATGTTACCTCGTTATCTGTTCGACCACGTCTGGTTCAATCACAGCCACGAAAAGAAAATAAACATTGCCAAAAATTATCATCAAGAAAACTGGTGTCCTAACCGTCATTTTTGGCCAAAAGTAGTCAAAAACTGATAAAAATACACCGCCAGCTTACGCTCGTTGATAAGATTAACTTGTAAATTATTATTGGTCGACAAAATCGAGGCAATAATTAAGTGGGTAACATTTTGCCTTTAATATTTTAACCGAAGTCGCTTCGGTCCAAATTCCATCGACAAACCGTGAATTGGGGAATCTGGATAAATTCGACGGTTTTATCACATTGTAGAACCGTAGAATAATGTAAAAGTATTATAATTGATCGCAGATGTATATCCCAAATTCATACCCTTGTTACTATTGGGCACTGAAAATGACCTTTTTTAAAACATGTAAATTTGAACTCCTGGGGCATGGTATCTGACCGAACTAAATTGTGGTAGATTAATTATACCACTGGCCAATAAATATACTCAGATTATTTGTTTTAAAGCTATGGACCTTGAAAGTCGCATTGTTCAAAACGAGGTCTATAGCTTTAAAACAAATAATCTGAGTATGTTTTAGATGATTTTATTGGATGCCCAGTGGTCTACCACAATTTCATTCGCTCAGCTGCCATGCCCCAGGAGTTAAAATTTACGTTTAAAAAAAGGTCATTTTCAGTCCCAAATAGTAACAAAGGTATAGATTTGGGATATATCGATCGTTTTTTTTCGAGCAATAAAATTCTATCGTTTAATTAAACAGTGTACTTTCATCCGTTTTCGAGATACTGGGCGGTTTGAGGAGACCCAGGAAAAGAGCGTCCTTTCTGCAGAAGGTTTTATATACCATAAACGTTAGGCTCACCTTAATGTGTGCCCGCAAATGATTCATAATTATTACCTCACGTCAAATGTGCCTACGCAGGAACAACCGTGGCTAGTACACAATGACGTTGATACAGTCTTGTTGTAACTAGAGCGTACAGAAATGCGAACGGTGTGTCAGTATGTTTTTTATACTTGACCAGAGGAGAAAAGAGCGAAAACGGGAGACCGAGAGAGAGAGGGCGAGAGCGTGTGTGCCTTTACTTGACTAAGATCAACACAAATCTAGTAAAGGCTATTAATCCACGCAAAAATATTAAACTATGAAGCCGTAATACACAAACATATATTTTATATATACATATATATCTATGAGCCTATCAGGCAAAAGAGAGAAAGGTTAAGGGAGATATAAAACGGCCGTTATCAGGAGAGAGACCGTTAATAACGTACTGTACCACAACAACAAAAAAGCCGTGTCGTCGTACGTGGTGGTACGTGACGTTCCGAAGGCAATACTCACTGTCGAATTGGGAAGACAAACCAAGGTTTGGGTAAGTCCAACATTAGGGCACGAGTTTCTCTTTTTTATCGATTTTCTCCTTGCATGTGTCTCCTGACGCACAGAACCTAGGGTTTAACGCCAACTCATCCTTTTTACTTTCCACACACGTATTTGTCTGATGATAATGTCTTTTACGCTCCGTATGACATAATCGCAGGTTCTGTGCCTGATGGAGCGAAATAATATTTATCGTAACTTCCGCGACGTCATTTTCATCGACCGTGTCACAGTGTGTAGGAACGTTGCCCATCTTCACCTTCATTCACGCGCGGCCCATGTTGACGAAGGTAGACCATATTAAAGTAAGTCTAATTGAGTCGTTTACTAACAAGGTCATGGCCGATGGGCCGAGAGATAGACCAAAACGCCTAATTTTGAACAGAATATCGACTTATAAACTGGTTATATCCGCCGATATATTCCCCGTGAGACTAGACAGTGGAAACAAAAAGAATATGGAATTACGTCCGATCCAGAAGTCGTGGAAATAGATCTATATATCATTTCATCTACCACCTGTCCTTTCTTGTCCACTTTACATTTTACTAAGCCTTTTCCAGGTTATACTATTAATATCCACCGTTACTGTGCTTATTATATAGGGAAGAAATCTACGGTATATTAACGGTTTAACCTGTAATGGGTATAGTAAAATGCTTAGTAGACAAGAACGGACAAGAGGTTGATGGAAGGATATATATAGTATCTAGTTTGACGTCATTTTTACTTCTCATTTAGAACAGTCACCTCACACCACTGTAATGGGTCTCTGGACTGTGTATGCGGTGAGTTCAGTAGACATAGGGGAAGTGTACTGATTTATATCGACTTAACTCACTGATAAATGGATCTTTACTAGAACGCGCCTATCCAGAGTTACCCCCTCCCCCCTTCAGGAAGCAATTAAGCGGTTAAAGAGACTTAGCCAGTCTGATAGAACTCTTTCTTGCGGTTTTTCATCTCATTACAGAATGTCCAAAATTATACTCCTTCAATTGTACGCACTTTTCGTAGTGTAAAACTTTCATCGTGAAGCCAAACACTATAACATATCAAAATTTAAGGGTATTTGATACATTTGCTCATAGACCCGTTTCGTGGGGTGGGCTAATTTAAGTCAGAACCATCATTTCGTGAAGTATGTCGGATTGGCTCGAAAGTGGGCATATTCCACGCGTCATGACTTAAGCTTCAATTCTTCCGAAAAAGGTGCACATTTTCAAAAAGTGACAAAATAACGAACTTTTGACTTTGCGATTTTATTACGATTTAGAAAACATGCCAAGATCGCAAAGTATGTTCACTAAAAATTCGACTTGAAACAACGGCGTTAAAACTATATTTCAGGACGGTCAAGGTCAACTATATTCGACTCATTTTTGTCTTTAGAGAGGGTTAAATGTATGAAGGAGTATACTTTTGGACATTCTGTAATGGGATTAAAAACCGCAAGAAAAAAGTATCAGACTGGCTAAGTCTCCATAACTGCTTAATTGCTTCCTGAAGGGGAGGGGGCCACTCTGGATAGGCGTGTAGAATAGGTGACCATATGCTTGATCTTACACATTCATTATTTGTTCACACATTTACACCCATAACAGTTTTCTCCAAAAATTTTCTTTTCAACTACAATTAGAAATTCAGTCTCTCTGCTCTACTTTTTTGAATATTTCAATTTTTTTATCGTTATTGTGATTTATTCATTTTATAGAATTTTATAATACCGTATGTGGATGTTCCACCTGGTAAATTCCAGACACCGTTTAGATGCGTTCTAGAAATCATCGTTTCGTCCGAGCTTTTTGCTGGTATTATTTTGTATTTTCATTTCGTTCATAATACCGCCAAGTTCAGGTAGCTATTAAGTGATCATATCCCCTTATCTTTCTGAAAATGTAACGGACCAGCATATGCCCTTATCTTTGCAAAAAATCAAGTCGAAAAAATAAGTCCATATGTCGGTCTGGCCACGAAACCGTCATTGAAATTGAGACAACAAAGAAATGAATTTTAATATTCTCTTGAGATTGACATCAATGTTTTATTAAATCAATGTAATAATCCATCTGATAGCATTTTTCCACGATTGAGAGCTTAAGGATATCATGGGGGAAGTGTCGGTACCTAGAATAATGGGCTTTAAAACCAATAGAGCACCGTTTAACCACCTTTTATACAAAACCTTAGCGATGAAAACAATGACTAGCGGCAAAATCATGGATCGCAAAAATTGAACTTTTATGAATTTATTAAAATATGAATTCTAGTAATATAATGTAGTGCATGTTGGTGTGGTAATAGTAATGTCATGTCAGCTAAATTTTGAAAAAATAGTATTCACAATGATACAAAGTTTAGAGAGACCGTTTTTTCGCGTATAATTTAGTCTTTTAGAGGGCTTCGGGCCGACACTGTTAGTCGATTCGTTCATTTATCTTAGTAATTTCCATTTATCTTTGTAAAAACACGTTTTAACAAATGAAGTTCATCAAGACCAATAGTATTAGGGTGGAAGTGCTAGGGAATTATCCTTGCGCTCAAGTACAATAGCTCGACAGACTTTTCGGAAATTTAGACTTTCTATTTCCAGAGCAGATATTTTTAATTGGGTCACACGCCTCTTATCCTGACAACCATTTAATATTAGTGTTCATGTTTTAAAATAAATACTACTGACCAACTTTACGGTTTCTCAAGTTTCTCAAGTTTTTCATTTTTTTCGAAAACATACATTATATATTTTGGATATTTTGCATGGTAAAATATTTATTTAATGCCTATATAATGGTAACTCTCTTTTGAAAATAGCTGTTTTCGTTTTAGTACTGTGGCGTCCAAACGGAGCATTGTACAAGGTGCTTTTTACCTTTAAATGCCATTTTATACCTGAAAATACTAACTGTTACCAACTTTAAGTAAAATAATACGGCAACAATTTATTTTCTCGGCATTAGGCTCTCTTGAAAAAGAGAAAACTAATTTTGTCTAGACTAGAACGCATGCTACCGACAACAATCTTTCAAAGAGAGTTTTTACAACGCTAAAAGGGAAAGAGAGAGCACTCTTTCCGTTGTACTCGTGGAGAGAACATACAGTTATTCGCCTATTATATTACGTTTTTTCATGCATTCTGTGCACAACAAAAATTCCAAGGCACAGCTAGGTAATGAAATTGCAATTGAAAAAAATGACTTAGCTCAGTTGTAGAGAGTCTGACTAGGAATCGGAAGGTCGCCAGTTCGAGTCTCATCGTGGATACAGGTTTTGCGCGGGCCGTATGAACAAGCACGATCCTTGGTAGATAACCTACCAAACCGTAAATTATACATACTGTAATGAGATGAAAAACCGCAAGAACAAACTCTATCAGACTGGCTAAGTCTCGTTAAATGTTTGTGTGCATTTAGAAACCTTATCATATCTAGTTAGCTGCTTCATCAATGTTTCCATTTTCTAGCCATGTTTGGAGGCACGCTATTTGCGTGCCTACTCAGGTAAACTTATTGATTTGTAAATATCCTTTGCTAGTCACCTAGTACTCAGAATATTGGCAGTTTCCTGCTGATACGTGTAAAACATGGAAATAGTCATGGATGTCCAAGTCTCCGTAGAGCGCCTGGTATGAATATTCAATTGAAAGCCAAAATAGATGACCACCAATGTGAACCACTAAAGCAAATCCATTTTCCAATTATTTCAAAAGAAAAATGCTTTAGTGGCCCTCTATTTTGGCTACCTGATTTCAAAAATGTGATTTTGAGTTTTGTGTCATATGTTGGCGTTGATAAGCCTATATAATGATGTTTGCCGGCTTCTATGCGATAAATAAATTATTCACAAATTAAATGATAGCGAAAATGAAGACGACTGAAATGTCAATTATGCAAATTAGCGAAAGTGTGCCTTCTTTCATTAACAATAGCGGATACCATCGAAAATAATGCAGTTTTAGCTCTCAAACCGTTATGCTTATACGCTATATTTAACCTTTTTACGTTATATTGGCTTGGGTCAGACATTATCTTACGGAAAACTCACAATCGTCTCCCGTTGACCCGTAAACCTATATTACGCCTAAGGCTAAACTTTTAAATTGACATTGAAAATTTGGCGCTTAAAGTGACAAGCAGACTCCGCTTGAACGTGAGAATACGACGCTCGAGTACAATGAAGTCTGTATTTACTCATGGATTCCCTCTTTGGCTCACAGTTACGTCTGCGTGGGATTAGCAATTAAGTTGGCGCCATATTCCCTTTCAAGACTTCTTTCTGACATGTTATTATGACTATGACCCGTACGTACTTAACCAGTAGGCACCACTCTTCGTTTTTTTAGGTATTTTATTTGGCGATCGCATTTTTCTCGAAAACTATACATTTGATCGCTTTGAAATTTTGCGTCCTTAAAGATTGGGTCATTTCCGATCGTTCCCAAATACCCCTTCTGGGTGTAGGACAGTAGTGTCTAAACTGTTCGTGAATTGGAAAATACTATTTTCCGCCTGTTAAACTACTTAAAGTTCTTAAAAGTAATTATTTTTTGCATGAATTCGCTACAGAAGAAAAATTCCAAGATACTGTTCCTTTTGTATCGAGAAAATCCATTTTCGGCCGAGAAAATAGCATTTAAAGGTAAAAAGCACTTTGTACGAAGCACCTTTTGAAAAATACTGTTAAAATTAAAAGATGTATTTTAAAAAGAGAGAAACCATTACATCGGCAGGGGATAAATCTTTAATCGTGCAAAAATTCAAAGCGATATATTATATGGTCTTCGAGAAAACTGAGCAAGAGAGACCTCGACCGCCAAATGAGGCAAGTTGGTATCTACTGGTTAACGGTTTCCAGAAAATATATTTTTCTGGGAGTAATCGAAAGTAACTCAGGTCCACAATCATATTTCCATCAATTTCATCCGGAACTCCACCTAAGATTCTTCTTAACTACAATCTTGATGAATTGAAACTAACCTTAATAAAACATATTTGGCTGTATATATTCTTTCTAGTGCAAAATATATCTATATCCTCTATCCAACTATAGACTGATATTTGAGTAAGTGATTGACTCGTTTTATTGTTATATTACTTCGAAAAATGGTATGGCCTGATATGCTTACTCGGGAAAATATTCTCAGCTAATTTGATCGTGCATCCTCCGGCTGCATATCCGAATATCTCAATAAACAACTTTGAAAACAACTACACCATGGAACCGTTGTCCAATGAGATATTTCTAAGAGTTATAACTGAAACTTCCTGCAGTCTTTTACATTTTAGCTCGTACATACTGTATCAGTACAACGCTAACATCTCCCCAAGTTTCAGGTTATACATTTCCTGTAATCGCCCGACCTATTCGGGTCATCATCTTATTTTATTGCTCATCCAGTCTTGAGTCATAATACAAGTCAGTCAGAGCACCATGGAAGACCACTTATTGTTTAGTATCTTGCCGAGTAAGGATATCAAGCCATACCATATTTCTAAATAGTATAAGAGTAAAACGGGTCAATCAGCACATTGTTGGATATAGGATATGCTATGTTTCTAAACCTGAATATGAATTCCCTAGCATAAAATATCATGTATGGAAAGTATGACAATAAATGGTCAAAGGTTAAACGTTAAATGGCCAATGTTCAAAGGTTAATCCCACTAAAACAGCGAACTTTGCTTGCTTTAAATATATTGGTTCAATATCCTAAATTCGTGCCTGTGGGCTACATGGGTAGCCAGTCTGAAAATTTTGGTAACAAAAATTGTGACACAAATATAATAAAGCATTTGTTATTATTAAACCGTAGCGAGGCGTACCTGGCACGTCTGAAGCTGGGTACATTTTCAAAAGCGTCAACACAGAGGTTAATCGATAACAATCCCATAATGATCAATTTCTCTTTAAAAAAACAGATGAACAAATACATTAGTCAGGTCTAGGGTTATTATGAACCTATCTAAACCTCTACTTTCGAATATTTTAAATAATTTCCCGGACTGATGTCTGGTAATAGGGAATACGTGGAATACGTGGATGGGTTGTACATTATTAATAGTGGGGGGGGGTTGTTCGTTCGAATGCATTTTCTTTCGTAAGCTTTAATCAAGCTTTTTTAGGAAAAGGAAATTTTAACTGCTGGGGCATGGAAGCTGGTCGAACTAAATTGTAATAGATTAATTCGATCGCTCTAAAATATACTCAGATTATTTGTTTTAAAGCTATGGACCTCTAAAGTTTATTGAACAATGTGACTTTCTAGGTCTATATCTTTAAAACGATGCTATAAAGTATACTTTTATTGGATTCCCAGGGGTCTAATTAATCTACCACAACTTATTTCGTTCAGCTGCCATGCCCCAGCAGTTAACATTTACGTTTTTTTACGGTTTTTTCTACGCTTTAAAAGTGCCAGGTCTGTTTCGATCTATGGTAGAGTATTTGGTCGAGTTTTCCAGATTTCCATCTTAAACTTTCTTGTTTTTGACTGACCTTCACGTAGCCGACTTTAAAACACGTTTCATCCCAGGAGAGCGAAAAAAGAAGAACCAAAATCGTAAATAAGTCTATAATTTCCCAATAAGTTTATCAATCTACTGCAAACACATTTTTCATACAAGATTTCAGATATTTGCATGAAGTATTTTCATAGAAACAGGCAAAATTACTTCTTTTACTACTTTTAAAAATTTTTACCATCTTAAAAAATATAAATTTGTTTCCAGTCGACATTCAATGAATTAAAAAAATACTGTGACCGTCCTGAAATATAGTTTTAACGCAGTTGTTTCAAGTCGAATTTTTAGTGAACATACTGTTCGATATTGGCATGTTCTATAAATCATAATAAAATCGAAAAGCGAAAAATTTGTGATTTTGTCACTTGTTAAAAATTTGTACCGTTTTAGGTCAATTTGTGGCCTATAACTGGGTCACTTGTTACGAATTCGGGGTCGGTCCTCTGAGAATAATTGAAGCTAGATTCATGACGCATTCGAATAAGCCAACTTTCGAGCCAATCCGACATACTTCACGAAATGACGTTCCCGCACCAAAAGGAAAAAAAAGGGATGTCCCGTTTTTGGACTTTTTGGGGTTGTGCCCGCTTTTGTTCTGATTTTTGGCTCATGTCTCGGTTTTCAAAAATTTAGGGACTCGCGAGCACACATAACCGAACCGTGCAGTTTTTTGAGGTTTTACAAAGAATCATGGAAGAAAATGAGGATAAGCCTTAGAGATTATCCGTTTTTAGGGATGATAACATCCCCCTGCTGATCCACAGATTATCACACAAGAGGGGAAACTTTTGAAAATGATTTGACAGGCATTCTTAGACTTTTGTTTCCAAACTTACGGTCTAGATTTTAACTTAATTACAGTGAAGTCTAAGAAATTGTTTTTCTGAAAGCAGCTTGACGAAGTTTTGCTTCCATATCGTACCAGATTTTGGCAAAACTTCAGCAGCTATCTTTTCGTCGACTTCGATTTTTGTGTTTCGTCCCAATTCATGGTAAATTAACCATTTACAAACGAAGTGTCTGTACCTTTTCTAAGCAACCGCATTAGGCAAAAGGTCCAATAGTTGAATATATCCGGTTTCCCAGGGGGAAGGAAAAATACTTCTAAATTTTTATAGCTTTCATCGACAACATAGCATAGAGCATTATCTAAAACAATACATTGTTCCTGTATATTTCTAAGCGAAATCTCTTATCTATTATAACTCGTCGCATATTTATGTAACTCGTGGCATTATATACTCTTAGAATACAACAAATATAAAGCCGTGCAGTGATCTTATCATCCCACACGCCTATCCGAGCTCAGTATCCCCCCCCGCCCCCCTGCTGAGCAGCCCGGGAACCTATATTTTTTTTTCGCTTATCGGATAGAGTTTTTAATTTCAGGTC
>SCLF01117726.1:0-10779 GCA_004367975.1 Mesochordaeus erythrocephalus
CTCAAGTTATGGTAATTTAAAGTTTCACACCATTTTCACAACATTTTCACGTTATGTTGGGGGTTTTGGGGGTTAACTGGTCGAAGGAGAATATATATTTCCCCGAAATTAGACTCATTTGACGCGCACGAGTCTCAGCTACATTTCTTCTCATGTGATCGACCCCGAATTCGGAACACATGACCTACTTATAGGCCAAAAATTGAATTTCTAGAGTGATATTTTCAAAAAGTGACAAAACCACGAATTTTTCACTTTTCGATTTTATTATTATTTAGTCAACATGCCAAGATCGCAAAGTCTAGATCTTTCTAAAGATCTTCTATAGAATATATGTTTCGTATTATTTCACAATCACTAATCGCCAATTATTAATGTATTATTGCATTTGAGCATTAAACAATGCTAGTAGTACAATTCCTTGTACTACTTGGTGGGCCCCGTTTCAAACTGTGTGAAAATCAGAGTGCTATATTTACCACCCCACTTTAACGACTTTCCTGTTTAGCTATTATCTAACCCACAGGCTTTTTTAACGTACTTTTAGACCGAAAGTGGAGGCTAAAGACCGGATTTTTTTTTTATTTCGAATCGGGAGCGCTCACAAAAATTAAGTACCTACAAGTACTTAGATAATGACACCTTTAAGCATTCAGTTTTTACCATTTAAGCTAGCTGTGTTAATATTTACCTGACCTACAAATTTAAGCGTATATACTGTTACGTAACTCTCAATATTCATAGGAGAATAGAAACGAAAAATAATTTCGACCAACTGACGGTAAACTGGCAGTAAATTATACTGAATGCTTTGTATGGCCACTAGCATGCATACCCATAATAAATAAGAAACATATGAATGTCTAGAACTGAAATAATGAGATTCACGAGAGTGTGTCAAACGGCATAGATTGCAACGTAGGGGTATGTCTATCCGTGCAACTTGCGAGTTAACATATTTATTATCTGTATGGACCTATCATTCTGTTCTAATTAAGATTTATTATAACGACAAATTATTATATTAAATTTGAGCAATTAAATTACACCTTAAAGGATATATATTTATATAACGTCACTATATATGTTATATCTGTTATATTAGTAAAATAGTGACCACAATATCCCAAATATCCAGACTTGATTTATTTTCCGCACGACGCTTGTAGGCCAATAAAGTTATGTCGAGGAGGTAGACCTTGACGTCAAGCATACTTCAGACTGTTATTTAATTAATCAAGTTATACCATACTGCTCCATTATAAGATTTAGACACCCCAGGTCTACGGATAACATGTATAATGATAATAATTATTATATTATAATATTATAAAATTCTAATATTAATTATTATTATATTATAATATTAATAATTGATACAGTATAATAAAACAATTTAGGCAATTGGATTATTAGCTACTTTTCTGTTCCATTAAAACCCTCAGTATTGTCCATACATCTCAGTAATTCCTGAATACTTTGGACTTTCTGATTAATGAAAGACTTTACTAACACCGTAAGATGCGTAGGTTAATCTATCTCGACTCAATTCAAAACAAGATTCAAACTCAATTCAAACATTTCCAACGAAGAGAAAATGGCAAAGAGTGAAAGAACGTAAACGCAAATTTATGAAAACATATTTATGCCTGTAAATTCCTTTTATGAATATATATGTACGCCTGACGTATTATTTTTCAGAGTATGGCACTATAGAATGGATAAGTTTGAGTTTTTTGTGACATACTGAGTCGTTTAATGGACCAAATAAGTGGTTAATAATCAAATTTCGGTATTATAATTAAAAATATATACATTATTAATATTATAATATAATAATTAATATCATTATATATGTTCTCCGTAGACCCGGGTGTCTATATCTTCTAATGGAGCAATATGGTAAAACTTGATTAATTAAATAACACCCTGACGTCAGCTTCTACCTCCTAGACATAACTTTATCTGCCTATAAGCATCGTGAGGAAAAATGGACCAAGGCTGGAGATTGGGGATAGATTAGTGAAGCTGTGACCCAAGCAAAGCTGAGTATAGGACCTATCAGAAGGCCAATCATACAGGCGAAAAGGGGTGTTGTTCAGTTAGCGGTAAGTTTTCCCTCTGTTTTGTGGATTTGACCCGTTATTTGACCCGTTATATATAATTTAAAGGCAATTATAATCGGACACACACAAAACTATCCCTAGTTTTTGAGGGATTTCTATAAGTCTGATCTCCAAACTATATATATCAGTGGATAGCCTGAAGATTCAGCTAACTCATGACACAAATTGTATTGAAAAATATTCACTAATTTTTAAGTGAAAGGCAAACGAACAACTACCAATCAAAAAAAAGTGTAGTGGCTGAACGTGACCCCCGCGCTTTCGTATAGTATTTCGGCGATTAAGCAAATTGCGGCCTTAGAGATGTAAACATTATCTATGTACCCTTATGACCTGAAACTGGGGAGATGTTAGGTTTGTATGAAATTGTCTACAAAAGCTAGAAAGTAAAGTTTCAGTTAAAAGTATAAATGTCAAAAATAATATCTCAGTTAACAAAGGCTTCATGGTCTAGCGGTTATGATGAAGGCTTTGAGTATGTAGGCCCGGCTTCGATCCCCGGTTAAATCAAAGATTTTCAAAGTGTTTAAATGAGATATTCTGACAGTCGGTCAGTACGCTAACAAATGCTTATGGCACTATATAGTATTCAGTATAATTTTCCGCCAATAAGGTCGTTTAGTTTTCTCTTGAACACGGCACAGATCAGTGGTTGTAATTTCATCGAAATTATTTTTCGTTTCTATTCAAATTGTACCATCGACGAGAAGTATTTGTCTAGTTGTTTTTTCGACATTTCCCAAACCGGTGGCTCCGGTTGATAAGAGGACATAGGTTCATAAAGAGTAGGAGGACTCTGGTCGTTCAGACCAACTATATCTTATTAATGTAATAATAGAGACGAATGACCTGGTAATTACCGGTGGACAAGAATCGATATCAAACGTTCCTTTTGTGTTGAGTCGAAAGGCCCCTCAATATGGCGGTGACAAGATAAAGGACTTAATACACCACGATGGGCATGTTTTCGAAAAATATGGAAGTTTTAAACTTTTCGTGCATAACAGCACTCCTGGCCGTTTTTGATGTTGGATATTTGGGATATTTTGACCCGAGGTGAATCTAAAAATTGAAGATACTATATTTTTCGGTGAAAATTGCTGGACTTATCGGCCGACAAAAATAGGGTCGTTAGGGCTATGTGTTCTCTCGCAAACTTGATTTATTCGTTTATGAGAATTAATATCCAGAACGAATATGTTCAATTAATGTTGTTGAAACTAACGGTGTCACTGCGTTCACTATTTAAACTGTATTAATATACAATGGAAATGGACATTTACAGTGTTTGCTAACCCGCATACATAAATATACTCCTAGACTAAACGTACAAATACGTATTTAGGGTTTATAGTCTGAATTCGACTAGAATGTACTGATGTTAGAAATTCCCTATATTTCTCTAACGTCTAAGAAAAGATGCAATCGGACTGAATCTAGATAAAATTGTGAAATTTTCACCAAAAATGGTCAATCTTCCTTACTATGCAAGCAATCATAACGACACAAGCAGCTTAATTTGAAACAACATATATTGAAAAGTATATATTTTGAGCGCTTTTACATCTTTAGCTAAAACGAGCTTAAACTAATAACAAATCAAATGTATTAGTTCTGGAGATTTAAATTATTCGATATTCTCAAAAGGAGTGTTGTCCATTATGTCGGTGCCTGTTAGACCAAAAGTTAGACCAAAAGGTTGTCTGGTGCCTGTTAGATATAGCTTCCAAAACCACTTGTAACTAATAGTTTGTATACTAATCCTAATTTTACCGGATTATAAAACATGTGTCGGTGATTTCAGTGATGTAAAAAAATTTGGCAGTTTTTTCTTATTAAAATATTTCAGTTTTAATGAAATTTTGTATGTTGAATTTGCCAAATTTAGCGTATATGATGTGTTCTCCGGTTAGACCCAGATGTATTCAATTTATTCTCCTGCGATTAAAATAGCTCAAGCACGTAGACCTATTACTTGGGCCAATTAGCTTCTTGTTTAAAGAAGTTTAATAAACAGTATATTTCGTGGTATAGTATATCCATGTAATGGCCATATAATGTCCATGGGGATACCTATATGCATATGCATTAAAGACCCCAAATCTACTCCAACCGCAACAAAATCGTACAGCGTGGTAAAATGTCCATAAGCATACACAAGTACAAATTACAGTTCACAAAGTGTTTTAGAGATTTTTTACAAGAGGGTTAGTTACAAACTTAATCTAACTGATTTTTTGAGCCAACAAGGGGCTTACAATTATTTGTGGATGCGGATTCCCCCGCATAATACGTCTCAATTCGCAACGAGACATTCCCCCTAAAATGTTACGTATAAAGTTTAGGTGCTGACTAACTTTCAGAAAATGCCAACTCGAGCATGACCATGATATTCTGAATGTGGGTAAAAGTGGCAGCCTCGTCCACAAATTATTGAGAAATATATAACCCGAATATATTTTCGGATTGATAGTGAGATAGAGGGTATACTAGATTTCACGCCTTGTTATACTGAAAAATTCCCCAGTAATGCAACTATGAAATCTGTTCACGTATACTGATAAAAGATCCTTTGCTTAGAGGGATTGGTGAACACTTTGCACAGAAAACATAACCACGCCATATTTCGAAACCATTGAAATGTCTGAAAGATGCATACACCAACCTGCATATGGGAACCTGTGCCGAGAAGACTATTGGGCGTGCTGGATTAACTCGCGAGCAACAGGATGAATACACTGACATGAGTTACAAGGAATGATGATCGAACTGATAAAGCTGGTTAATTATAATATTATATATCGTGCAAGATACCTAAGTTCTTCGAAAACGATGATTATAATGCGTGGTTATTATTTTTACGACCAATGGAAGTACATAGTAGAAACACGACTTAGATAACCGATTTTTATGGGAACCATTATAACTGTTATTTACGTCCGTTTTCCTAAATCCCCGAAATAGCAGTAAAACAATAACCTACTATCCCACGTTCATTTCTCTGCCCGTTTCTTCCGTTATGATCATAATTATTTTGTTCTTTCATGTTCTCTCGTATATTTTAAGTTCTGTATTGGTTGAGATGACGAGTTTGCTACTAATATTTCGGAGCATCAATACCCCCTATTCAAATGGGGAGGGCCATGACGAAGGACCCAACTCTTATAGTAAACATATTTAGGTTGACCAGATGTGGGACTCCGCGAATTTTGGTTGTCGAGCATTTGTAGAATTATTCGCGGAATAGAGATATCGTAGATGTGGCACCAATGAACTCCTCTTTTCTCCTCTCTATCGCCCCTTGGTCTCTCTTCCTCATTTCCTCTCCTTTTTGGCTGGTCTCTGTGGCGCCTAGTTTCACACTATGAATAAATCTCCTTTATGAGTGGGCCAGGACTAACCTGTAATATTTGTTGAACCGTTGGGTAAATATGAAACGCTATAGTGCATTTTACTTACCGTGAGGATAATTTCCTAATATATATTTATTGCGCCTGTGACCTTAAGGCGCTTTTTCTCCTGTGTTCCTAAAGGATCCTAACGCAATTTATATATAACGCGTTTTAGTTGGCTGCTTTTCACTCCCCCGATTAAATTATTTTTTAGACACGTTGGTGTCGCATCCTTTCTTTTCTAATTTATGGGGAGTGTCTTTCTACGTCCCCTCCATTATTTTCTAATGTTACTTCTAGAAAAGGAAAATGTATGCAGCTAAATAAAATCGTGACCGTAGTTATAAGAAAAAACTTGTGGTAGTAATAAACGGTTTTTACAGGTATAGATATCAAAATACTGGTATGTAAATAATATTAATTCGATCTAAAAAGGAGTTTATTTGCATGTGTGGTAGTCAATTTCCAGCACGGATGAGGAAAAATAGACTACGGAAGGACACATCATCGGCACGGACATATTTTCTGATGATAGTGACGTCGTAGGCAAGGAGATGGGACCACATCCTTTAGCTTCTGAGTGAGGTTTTAAATTCCCAATTTCTTATCCCAATTTCTACGTTTTTTTTAATTTATGCGTTTAGGTCCCATCTGTATACGGGCTATTTGATAGGCCCACTATGTTTCCTAGCCACCCTCCTGGAAAGATTAGCCTCCCTAGAAGGAATTTCTTCTTGAATAATGATGTACAAAATTTGAGAAAAAAAGGAACAAATTTGGTGGGAATTTTGCCCGAAAGAGTACGCGTCATGAATTAACCGATGGTTATATGTAGACCGTGAGCAGTTGTTTGAGTTCCGTGATGACTGTAGTTCAAAACTCGGTTTGGGATTTTCTATGATGCTTTTTTTTTGCTCATAATTTTCCGTAACGCTTGTCCGAAAATTAGTTTATTTTGGTTGATGTTTTATCATGTGTCCTATTCGGCCCTGGATCTAAATGGTTTACTTTAAATAATAAAACCCATAGCGAGATTTGTATATCTATATAGAATGAACTGTAGTTCATAACCGTGAATTATGCGGTATTATGTTATGTAGAAGGCTACAATGTTGTTTTAAAAAGAAGTATGTGTATTAAACAGCGAGATGAAATATTTAGAATTTTTCATTTGGCTAACTTTCATGCAAAATCTTGACGATGGAGTTTCGTTTTCGGGTCGGTTTTCCAATCGTAGGACAGCCTTTTCGCTAAATTTCGCTGAATCGCACAAATATATAGGTGTATTTATCAATTCAACTTGTGTTGCATGTATAATCGCGGCTTTCTGATCGGAACGAACAGAAATTTACCGTATGAAACTGATAAAATCTGTGCGTGACTTCACTGGCGATTACATACCCGTCGCGTCAGTTAAATTAGGGTTAATTATGTGTTCATATTATTTCCGTGTATGCTACAGATATGCTAGAAATCAAATTCCGATTCTGGCACAAAATCAAATTCTGATTCTGATGATAATTATATCTTGGACTAAACAGTTGTGTTTATTAATTTTGTTTTTCATCCTTAAAACATATATTAACATATATCAAAACATGAAGGGGTATGCAGGGGTATGTAACAACTATTTTCCTAGCTTGTCTGTATCGATCACTTCGATCACAACCCGAATGAACCATCGGCTAGAAGCTACTGTCGGTCATCAACCGTTATAAGAGAGCCGTAGATGCATGGAATAACGGAAGTTTCGATAAAGAAGTGGATTCCATCGCAGTTCAAGTCAAGTCTCGTGTTATAAAAATGGAAAAAGACGAGGAACTTCTAAATAAACCGGATATACGGTCGATGGAGGGGCGTAGTAACGGTGATATACCACATCTCCCTAACTTGTACACACATTATCGGGCCGTAACTTCAACAAGGACCACCATTACATAATTTTTGTGACCATTTTCGGACAGACATCCAAACGGGAAGTAGACTGTCGAAGTGGAATTCGAAGTTGTAAGGCGGGGAAGATAAAGGGATTACAATCAGTTTGATTGTAAGAGTTGATGTAAGAGAAAGGTACCATTTAGTATGTACGCTGACTGGATGATGGACTTTAGACTAAATTAAATCATTAATTATTAACGTTCTAATAAAATGATTGACTTGTAAAATCTTACGAAGCTTGGGGCCCGGTTAGCATAATTGGCAGGGCGGTGCTACGGGAAAGCAAAGGTTGCGGGTTCGAGTCCGGAAATGAGCTCCCAAAGTGTAGTAGTTGACTTGAAATACAGACCCGTATCAAATTGGAGTCCTCGACGGAATGTGAGTCTGCCAGTGAGAAGTATTAACGCCGTTAGTATAACGTGAATATAAAAAATTAATATGAAACATTAATATGAAAAATCGGAATATAGGTCGTCCTTAAAGATACTACCACAACAGAGCTGGCAGACAGTTATTTTGATGACAGTGAGGTCTTCAACTTAGTCTGAATCCCATTATCCAATTAGCACATACTAAACGGTACCATTCTTATATCCTAGTCAGTACAAATATCCAACAATTCATTACGCAAACGTATTTAGTTTAATTCCTTGTGATCACTTTCATAGTAGTTGACGCTTCTCCTTGACGTTCCACCAAGAGGAACACACTGTCGCCTCAGTGATAAACCTTACACTATTAAGTGTAACTAGGAATGGTATAGAAACATACAGTTATTTTTCACGAGAACCACACATTGTATCTTTCAAATGGAAGAAATTTTATTAAAAACTATTCATTGATTTTCTGGTGAGACGACCGAGAAGAAAATATACGACCCGACAATTTTTGTGGAGCCACTGTACATTAATTAACATACCAATAATGCTTTTGCCGGGCGCTCCACACGCCGAGACCTCTGTCGTGATATCCCATGAGATACCTACACCTCGTTGAAGCCTTTGTTCGTTGCATATCCATCAAACGGAAGCGTAACACTTGGTAATACATCAAAGTTAGCTGACGGCGCATGTGCTTTGCTACTCGCGAGTGAGCAAGCAGTTGCAGATCACTCGCTGGAACCAATAGCTGAAATTATTGCGCATGCCGACGCTGCAACGGAACCAGTTGAGTTTACGGCTGCAGTTGTTAAAGCCATTGAAAAGCTTTTAAAAAAGGCAAAAGGTACTTTTCTACGCACCATTTATTTTAACCCGCGTGCTGAAATCTATGCCGTATGTTTCCATTAATCGGACCATAACTTCTACACACCTATCCAGAGTGGGCCCTCCCAGGAAGCACCTAAACTTTTAACGTGACTTAGCCAGTCTGATAGTTTGTTCGTGCGGTTCCGAGTCTATTTTCAGAATGTCCAAATTTATACGCCTTCTTAGAGTTAACCCCCTCTAAAGACAGACATATGAAAAAGACCTTTTATTAAAACGTTAATGTTAACTCATGGGAGCATGGCCGCTCACCGAACTAAATCGTGCTAGATTAATTAGACCCCTGCGATTATTTTTTTTAAAGCTATGGACATCGAAATTCACAATGTCGAAATGGACACATTTATTCCTGTATTTAAGTTTCTGTCCAGTGGTTTCGAGTCGAATTTTTTGTGAACATACTTTGGGATCGTGACATGTTTTCTAAATCATAAAAAAATAGAAAAGTCTTAAAGCCGCGATTTTGCCACTTTTTGAATATTCTGGCTATAACATTTTTGGACTATAACTAGGCCACGTGTTAAGAATTCGGGGTCGGTCCTCTGAGATGCGTCGAAGAAGCCCACTTCCGTGCCAATCCGAGATACTTCACGAAATCACTAAATAACGGGTCCCTTAAAATTTGGTATGTTATAGGGTTTGCCATCATGATCAAAGTTTTACATTACCAAAGGTGCGTACAATTGATTCTTCTCAAGTTATAGTAATTTAAAATTTCACAATATTTCACATATCAAATTTTGAGGGTATTTCATAAATTTTCGCATAGACCGTTATTTAGTGTTTTCGTGAAGTATGTCGGATCGGCACGAAAGTGCGCTTATTCGACGCGTCATGACTCAAGCTCCAATTCTTCTCAGAGGACTGACTCCGAATGCTTAACACGTGACAAAATCACGGCTTTAAGACTTTTCTATTTTGATATGATTTAGAAAACATGCCACGATCCCAAAGTTTGTTCACTAAAAATTCGACTCGAAACCGTATTGTGTCACTTTGTCGGATAAACTTACTAGACTCCTGGACTGTTTTTCTCATTAGCGTTGAATAATTGAATTTTTGACGCCCCGAAATATAGTCCTCGCGCAATCAGAAATAATAGTGGATATTTCCTACCCAATTGGGTAGCAGAAGAAAATTCAACGAAATACACATGGAAGCCTTACGTCTTTTAATATATCCTAGGAAGCCTATGAATTTGGTATATTCTTAATTAGTGTCCTGGGTGAATTCGGAGCGAAACTGATAAAAAATACATTGCCAGTTCACGCACATTGATAAAAATGTGGAAACTCGTGGAAAACTGACGATTTGACTTTTTAAGCGCGGAGGTGTCACAATTTGATGCTAAGCACGAAGATAAATCTAATAAATCTTCATTAGATTTTTATTATATTTCATCCATAATTTTGTTATTAACCGTCACGGTGCAAAATTATTTATTTCTCACGGTACAATCTGGCACAAGATTGCCAGTTCCCATAACTTGAGCAGAAACAATTGTACGCACTTTTGTAATCCAACACCCCCCCATATAACATATCCAATTTTAAGGGTATTTGATAGATTTTGTAAGTAATTATAGCCACTAGAAGTCAAAAATGTTAATTCTGAAACTACGTCCGATTGTCTCGAAAGTGGGCTTATTCGATGCGTCATGACTCCAGCTTTAATTCTTCTCAAAGGACTGGCCACAAATTCTCAATACGTGACCCAGTTATAGGCTAAAATAGGTACAAATTTTCAAAAAGTGGCAAAATCACGAATTTTCGACTTTTCGATTTGGTATGATCTATAAAATATGCCAGGATCCCAAACTATGTTCACGAAAAATTTGACTGGAAGCAATTGTGTAAAACTAATTTTTGGTACGATCAAAGTCCATCTAGCTATATAAATGGACAAATTTAGTCCTGTATTTTAGTATTTACGCAGTTGTTTCGAGTCAAATTTTTAGTGGACATACTTTGGGGTCTTAGCATGTTTTCTATATCATAAAAAATTAGAAAAGTGAAAAAGCCGTGATTTTGAAAATTTGGAATTTCATTTTTTGGCTAT
>SCLF01117837.1:0-10778 GCA_004367975.1 Mesochordaeus erythrocephalus
GGCACTATTTTTGTATGAAGGGTATTTGAAATCCCTCTAATCTGTTTAAATTTGAAGCAGATCTATCCATTCGTTCTTCAATGGTTAAGTCTATACCTGGATATATTTTTTTACAAATTTTCCGTTTCGGTTCTATTATAGACTACTTGTGTCATCGATTGGTCAAATGCGGGACATCTTCTCAAATGCGTGACAATTTCACAAATGCCCCAACAAAAGGCCTCAGATACGGGCCATCTTAACAGCCTATCACTAACCTGAGTATAGTACCATATACTTTTGTTTATTGGCCTTCAGTTGTCCCTTTTCGAAACTGCAGACTGAATATATGATTATTTATGAAGCGATAAACGTGTACAAGTCTGGTAAATAATGTGTTTTTATAGGCACATCCTCCGTAGCTGATATATTCAGATCCGTAAAGTAATATTGGTTAAGGTATTTAGTTTGGAACATACTAAAACCGCGTCATGAGGTTTTAACAATCACACTGTTTACGCTCCTCAATTTCATTTCTTTATTTTCCACTGTTTTCCACTTATTTTTAATTTTGTTAGACAACACCTACAATTCAGATTATACTACGCATGGACAGCATTCCAGTTAGGGTTTCGATTAGAATGTTAGGACCTTCGTTTCTAGGTAAAAATATGTGGAAGGAAGACAATAGTAAGGTTGTTTATTTGCTTATCTGCATCTTATAGCGTCTTAAATTGGAATGATTAATGATGGCGGACAAATTGGAGGGTAGTCCAGTAAGATTGTGCTAAATCAATTCTGTTTAGTGATACTCTTGAAAACACATGCGTCAAATCACTATCAGTTGCTGTCTAGAAAGCAAATATTTTATAAACTAAAAGATAGCACGTTACAAAGAACTATATCTGACACAACAAATTCCAACGGATTACCATTAGCATTTCTTTATATTTGACTATTCTGGATATTTGATTACCGCCCACTAAAGCACCACCGACAAAGTTGAAAAGAAAGTGAAAATAAAAATAGTACCGCCAATTTAATTATTATATGAGTCGGACTAAGTTATATACGGTTTCATGTATTCGACTCATATAAATATGGCGAATTATAAAGAATTCTACCAAGAATCGTTTCTATCGAAAATTCCGTAGTAAGGAAGTAAAGTAAATTGAGAACGAAGGACTGGCATTTGCATTTCAGTGATTAATTGTTATACCGATCCGCACGCGCGTCTTACTATTAGTAAAATAGTAGGAATATATATTTGCACAATTGTACTATAAACTGGAGAAAAATAAAATATGAAGACAGCTTGAACTTATGCGACGCGGGAGTTGTAATTACCGGCAACAACATTAACTAAGATTTGTAATGGAACGTAACTGGTACAAAGTTACCAGTAAAAATATGCTCGTAGATATATACTGGTAGACATTACTGGAAGTAAGGCTACTGGTGGACCTTGCTATGACCTTGCTATGGCCTTACTATGAGGAGGTATTTAGTAGGAGTTATGAGCCAGATGATAATAGGAAATAACATATTTCTGCATTCGATAAGGTGTTTCCGAACCATACAACAATTCTAGTCCTGGTGTGCAAATAAATAACAATACGCAAATAATATTATCAATTATCTTAAAAAAATTAACCGTTGGAGTCAAAATGTGGTGTCAAGAGAAAGAAGGTTGGTCGCCATATTATTAAAGCGTGTTATTGCATTAATGCGAATAGTGGTGGAAGAAGTAGAGGCGGAAAGAAGAAAGAATTCGAATGGCACTGAACTGTCTGGAAAACTGCACGCATAACCATTAATATAAAAGGACCATTTCAAATAAGGAAAGATTGAAATAAATCCCAGTTGTGAACATATTGTAGTGATAAATTAGTGGTATCATTGTCACCTTATTGGGAACCTGGGTAAAGAGTGTTCGACGGTTGGGCAAACTTCTAAGAAGTTAGTTAATTATTCTTTATTTCAGCCGGAAATGGACCGTGCCACCACAATTTGAACTATCGAGCCATTCTCAGATAATTCCTTAGCTGGAGCAATGTCTGAGCTGAAATGCGGACGTGAGGAATATGAGGGTATTGGTTGTGACGCAATATCATTATTTACTAATCGAGATTCACTTAGACCTCCAAAATAGAATAGTAGTTGCTACTAAATATCATTGTATGCTAAACTTCAAGGAGGCCTTCTATTTTCCTACAAAACAAATTCTAGTAGTTTGCTTATATTTGGTACTGTTTTGTGGATAACGGAGTAGATATTTAGCAACTGTCATCCGGAAAACACGTATCATAACATATCAGTCGTTCAATGCCTTGTGGAAGCGAATAATGGTATGACCGATAATTATCAATATCAGTTCACGATATATCACTGTGGAGGAACGTACAACCCAACATTTGCAAAAGCCATAACGCTTTGGAGCCGTTCTATATATTTAATTAATATTAAAATTGGTAATTAGTAACAATGATGAGATATGTATTTAATTTAGTTTATATTATATATACGTTATCAAACATTGTTAAAGCATTACGCACCTCCCTAATCAAGGAATATCCCCTAGCAAATTAAAGTTCAGGTTCACATATAGTGAACTACATATAATCTCACGATGCACTTTAGAATTAATTGTAAATATATTGCTAGTTGCAAAAAAGAAAAGCGCAAATGTGACAATTAGTCGTAGTGCTCGCTGAAAAGGCCGGACCATACTAAGTAATCAACAATTATTTGTCAATGGGCGCTAACAATTTAGTATATTATTCCAAGGTCTTCCGCAAATATTTCAAAACGCACGATATACTAAATGGCTAAAGTTTATACAGTCGACATATGACTAGTGCCGACAGTATTGATGATATACTACTTGCACGAGGCTCCATTTTTTCATAAACTTAGGATATATTTACAGAAATTAAGCGTTCACAAACTAAGTACTTTGAGTGAAGCTTTAGCGACTTTTCGTCCTGAACAATGTAGCAACGTAACTTCGTTAAATTATTAGGGAAGCTATACTACAAACAATGAGTAGCAAATCATTTATATTATCTAACATCTAATTTCACAACGGAAAAAACAATTTTGAGATTAGAAAGGAGGAACTAGGGAAGTCAGATAAGCCACAAATCACAACAGTTGCATAGGTATACTATGGTGAAAATGTGGGTTATCATTAACTAATTTAACAGACAGATATGACATGGATGATCACCATGATCTATTAAAATTGTGCCGGTCATATGACAGGCGGTACAGAAGCGGTACGGAACCCGTGGGGAATGCTATAGATGCGGTATCAGGAACGATATATATGACCTCCAGAGTATTATTACTAAAGCAATGAACTACGCACATCTACAGACACTATGTTTTGCACACAGTTTTGAAATTGAAATATTTATCATCATGGGCAAATTACAATTCCGACTATAACTTTGCAACCGCTACTGCAACTAGTTGGCACTTAGGTAGCGATTTTTTCACGTGTGTTAGAATTAAATAGCTATTCTGATAACTTTATAATTACGATTCCCATTGAGAACAAAACAAATCATATCTGTCGGAACTATGTCATTACGACCTGCTCCAATATCCATAAACAGACATACAAAATAATTTACACAATATCAACTGAGGTTGAGAGTATCGCGAATCCGTGTGCACACCAACTTGATGAATTCAAATCCAAATTACAGAAACCCGTAATTAAACAGCTGTATAATCGTGGTACACCTAATTATAATGTGCACCGTAAGTTCACAACCATGTCACACACGGCACCAATATATAGCCGAGCAGATGCCATAATACAATGAATAAAATACGTTAGCAGTCCATTACAGACGACACTCACCAACCAAAATAATGAACGTCTATACAGGAAAACCCATTTAATGTCCACGTTAAAATTAGTAACGATTAGTTAGTAACAAATATATATATAATTATACTAATATCGATACTAATTTTAACGTGGACATTAAATGGATTTTCCGAAAAGAATTAAAACACTTTGTTAACCACGAATATCTTCATAGCTTTCATCTACATCATTATGTTTTCAGTGTACTCCCGTCGTTTTTTTGCCTATTCAGAAAGGCAAGTTGCCGAGAATTTAAGTGTTATTTATAAGAGCACATGTGTCTCCAGTATTTAATTACTAATTGCTTAATGCTTGGCTGAAATGTACGGCATTAATAGATTTGCACCTACAACTTGTAAGTCTGAATTGAGTTGCAGTCCTCTTACCTCTACTACATGGAACATTCACTCTAACAAGCTCGGCCGAAAATTCCATGTTTTCTTTAGTTATTTCTACTTCACTAAAAGAAGGATAGGAGACTTCTGCAATAACATTCTCATCATTTTCGTATGTATAAATGTACATAGCGAACACGTCATCGCTTTTAGCACACTGGAAATGTATAGTCCTTATTGCATTAGGGCTTAATGTGCTTCAATAATAGTAAAAGTAAACACTAGTCGCGTAGAATATGTAAAATAGGTTAAAATATGTATAATCATAGTTGTATTGTATATGTTGGCTGGCAAGGGACGGCCGCTAGCTCAGCCCTGGTTACACTAACCTCTCCCGAATTAATAGCCATTTTTTAATGTATTGAAACATCATGGTTTATGTGCTACATTTAATACGGACGTATGCTCGCATTAACAATAATGATCCATTGATTACATTATCCCGTTAGGGGCCGCCTCGTGATGTATCAAAGGTTTTCTGGGTAGGAGAGAATAGCCCGATAACACGTACTTTGCTTTGGGCCTCAACTATATCTCGCGTGTGTATCTTAGTTAGATTAACGCGTAGCCGTTATGAAACCAGATTAGGCATTATTAAGACCTAGTACTTAACCCGCACGCTGAAATCTGTGCCGTGCGGCACATATGATCAATAATCGGACCATAACTTCTGTTAGAGTGGTGCTACGTCGAACTTGCTATCCAGGCCCCCGAGGCAAACAATCCAATCGGATCACACCAAATTCTTGCCCGAGACGAAATCTAATGGAATAGTATCTTTAAAAGAATTAAGTACTACAGGTAATTAGGAAATGACACTTCAAAAATTTTAGTTGTTTACAATTTAAGCCAGCTATATCAGTTAGGAAAACATCAAGACGTACTTCTAAACCGAATTTTATGGCGCATATTTCAGGATAACCTTGAACCACGAATTTCCCCGGAAGTCAACTCCAAAAAAAAAACGAAAAATCCGAAAATTTCGAAAAAAAGCTGGACAAATTCTTCCCCTGTTGATATTTAACTGAACTAAAAATTAAAGCGTATATAATGGTACGTCAACTGATGAATCTTCTAGACTTGGTATTATTTTTGTTTCGGCTTAAGGGTGTCGGGCTTATCAATCTTGCTATATGCACATTAACAAAATCCGTAGGCAGAATACTACCAGATCGATAGATAGACCAAATAGATAGACCAAATAAATCCCAAATTTGCGGGGAAACGGTTGTTACGGAGGTAGATGGAGATGAGCGGAAGAATATGAGATATAAAAGTACAAAATCTGATAGAAGTGCCTAAAGGTAAGTGCAAATAAGCCCATAAATAGATATAATACTCCATAAGGTTAAGAATGTCATAATTTGACAGAAAAAAGCTTAAATAGTAGTAAGTATATACGAAATTCTCTATTCAAGCTAGTCCTCATACCCGAATCTAGAACTGAAATAATGAGCTTCACGAGAATGTGTCGAGCTGCACAGATTGCAGCGGACGGGTTAAACATGCCTTCAAATCCATTCCCGGTTCTTAATATCTACAATGAGTAGCGGTAAGTCTTATTATGGAAGTGGCTTTTGTTATTATATAAGAAAACTGAGTCTTACATAGGAACGTATCGAGCATCATTTTCACTGTAAAAATAAATATAAGATAAACTTTTTTAATACGTATTTAAAATATCACCTCCTGCCAATTTTTGAACGAAATACAAAATCGCCATTATAGGAAAACAGGCCGAGTTAAACAAGCCAATCCATTTCCCAAATGGCATCAGTAACACACCCAATTAAATGTGCTAATGAACAGGTGCGAATGTACATAGACTGGTTAGGAAGTTATGTTACTAGAAAGAACAGCCCCGCTGAAGTCTACTCTAAATCTGTAAATATCGATCGCAAAAATTAAATGTGGATGAGAGAAAGATTGGAGACTGATATACGAATTTAAAATCATAGTTTGCATTTGTCGCGAAATTAAACATTAACGCACCGACTAAACGTTAACACACCGCTTTTTATCACCTCGATGTGGTGCATTAACCTTTAGAGTGGTGTATACCAATATTTAACGTTTTAAAAACTCAGTGCGTAAAGAACATATCTTATTGAACATAACCGATGGAATGTGGATTATTTTGCACAAAGTCCAAACTGTGTACTAACTTCAACTTCAATTATTTCTTTTTATTGGACATATATAAAAGCAATGCCGTTTTTTGCAATCTTATCCAATCGTTTCCATCTCAAGCGAAAACAGAGCAATGTTTTCCATTGAAATTTTGAACGATATTTTAGCTCACCGACAAAATATAGAAATTCAGAATGTAACGGTTATAACCGCCAAATTTCATTTAAATGCAATTTTCTCGGTCAAATATATACCTAGAAATCCAAAACTTTCAGCGTACCTGGCTCAATAACAGATATGTAGTATTAATACAGTCCCTTCTCATAAATCGGGACAAAAACGCATAAATCGGGACAATTTTTCACATTTTAAATGTTTGGAAAAAATGCACAAATTGCGACAAAATGCATAAATCGGGGCAAAAATTTCGGAGAATTGGCTCAAAGACTGATGTAATTCTACATTTTTGGAAATATTTTTCTTATGTTCAAATAAGGGATGGGAAAGCATCTTACCCTAGATGAGAGAAATAAAATAATTGTATACAAGGAGTCAACAAAATGTTCACGTCTGCACGTTTCATGGTATTTTTCTTCGCTTTGGAATCGAAGAGTTGGAAAATCATTGGTTCAAAGAATAAATGCCAACAGCTGATCACATAATAAATGACCTCGAAAATCGGAAGAAAAATCGCAAAGAACCGGAGTACTTGAACCACCTCAGGTTCAAGTCGAAGATCTTAAAAAAAATAGCTGAAATTATGGTGAGCTTGAAACCGGAATTGAGTCAAACTATTTGGGATATTGCGAGACCTTTGTTCCAATCGGGTGATGATTTTGATGCTTTAATATTTAATTTCGCCACAAATGAGGCGCACAAGATGAGACAAAAATATACTAATTCTGATAAAGGGTTCGATAGTTATAGCGGGGCGTTTAGAAAATGGTGCGTTAACGGAAAAGACGAAAAAGTGGACAAAGTGGTGCGTTAACGTTTAGTTGGTGCGTTAATGTTTAGTTGCATTAACGTTTAGAGTGGTGTATTTGAAATTGAAATACAGTACTACATCCGAGTTAATAGAAGTTGAGGTTAGCAAACCGACTAGATTTTCGAGGACAGGAGAAAACGCTCTAGGCATGTTTAAAGGTTATTTGAAGATACTGTAATAAGTTAAAATTTGAAGCAGATACCTTCATTCGTTCCAGAGATATTTTTGGCCTCGTGGTATATACACATAAATGGCCAGTTTTGATACTTAATCCTCAGGAGCTAAAATTTAAAATCCGTAATAGAAAATTTAATTTTGATTCCTGCCCAACGTTCTTTATTTTCGGAATTTCTTTTTTTGTCTACATATTAAACTTTGAATGACCGTAATTTTCACTATTTCCAATAAATTCTGCGGCGAACTTGGCTGACTTGACAGTGCAAGTGTTATTGCGCATCAAGTTCGAGTCATTCTGTCTACGACGGTTTTTATAAACAACGCATGACGTTCCTACACGTTGTAAGGTATTTCCATTGGATGACCAATCAAATTTCTGATATAATATAATATATTATTCATTGAAAACAAAAAAAAGAGAAACCAGAAGCGAGTAAACACATAACTTTATGATGAAAAATGGAAATATAAGAATATTACTGAACAAATTTAATAAATATAAATATTTTAATCTGAAGATCAGAATTCCCACATCAAGTAAATAGTGTGACGTCGGGGAAATGTACCGAAGGTCTGGTCCCGTCACCTGTGTCGTGGACTTGAGATCCAAAGGTAACGTGTACGCGTGGGATGAGGCGCGGATTTTAATAACGCTATAATCGCTATGATTACATTTCGTACGATTTTTCCGAAGCGAAGACGCTCATTTTTTTACAAGAGAGTTAAATATAAGACCAAAAGATATATTGAAAGATTGAACTTTAATACATGACGCCAAAATATCAATACAAATAATAAGGCGTTCTCGAAAGATATTATACAGTATATTTTATTAATTCAGAAAATCCAATTGGACAGTTAAACCGGCATTTAAATATGGCATCCAGTTTGACAACACTTAGTTTGGATGCCACTATACTAAATTCAAAGGGGTATTTTGAAATGATTCAAGTTAAAAACGATACAGTTGGTCAAAAACTCGGTGAACTGATGTTCACCAAGCTCAAATGGGTTACAACCAAACGGTCTTAGAACATTGAAATTATACATCTGGAAAAATAAAACAATTGGAGAAATATTAGAGATAACCCATGTTTCCTTTCTACATAACCAGTAGGTACCACTTTTCGCTTTCGAGTGGATATCACACATGCCTCATTTGACTATTTAGTTTTCACTCCCCTTTTCTCGATACATAACCATACATTGTAGCATTTTGAAATTATATCGTTTCAAAATATCCCTTTTCGATTTAGTACAGTAGCGTCCAAGCTGACGTTGCCAAATCGAACCTTATTTTCAAATGCCTCTATTATCTCTATTTGTCTGCCTTTGTGTGGTACAATGTTTCCGCATTAATTTCAAGAACGGCTTTGTATTTTCATATAATTAGTTCAGCGTTAGATAGCGGAATATGTAATTATTCCGTTTCTCTTTAACTCCTAGGGACTAATTGGTGCACATTTGCACACAGACCTATATTTCTTGAGAATAAGGCTATGAAATTAAAATATGAAAATATTAAACCCGTCGTTATCTAAAGCTAAAAACTTCATTAAATATATTGCGGCATTATCGAGACACATACTGAAGCGCAGAAACATACAGTTTCCAACTTATTAAACATACAATTGCTAAAAGTTTTTTTTCTATAAATTCGATACAGGATAAAATTTTCAAGGTACAGTTCCTTTTAATTAAGAAAATTCATTTGAGAAAATGGCGTTTAGCGGTAAAAGGATTTATGCATTGCACCGTTTGGATTATTAATGTTCTCTGGAAGTCATCATAACTTCAAAACGATACAATATATGGTCTTCGAGAAAACTGAAAAAGAGAGACCCCGATCACCAAGTTTAGCAGGTTGGTATCTACTGGTTTAAAAGATGTAAGCGTTTGTTTTAAATACCGAATACTCATTTTCGCGGGCGTTTAATGAAACTGGTACGTGTGAAAAATATGTAGCAATATGCAGGGATCGCACACAACTGCCTATCACTATAGAGACAGAAATCATATTTTCGGACTGGACTACCACACAAGTATTCAATATCGTCGTTTAATTGGAGTGACTATGACAGACTTTGATGTCTCCGACAATTTTAGCTCTTTAAATTATAGTTTGTTCAATAAAATAATTTAACCCTAATTAATAGCGCTTAATTATTGTACAGCAAACTCAAAATATTAGGGGTAACGTAGTATTCTGTACTACACTGTTTTAAGTATAATTCGAAAACCAATTGTAAATCCAGCATAAGTTGACTGTTAAATTTGAGAGCCAAATTAAAGATATAATTCTTGACATTTTCGACATTTTAGAAATTTTTGTCATATTCGATACTTTCGACATATTCGACATTTCCGACATATTCAAAACTTTCGACATATTCGAAATTTTCGCCATATTCGAAATTTTGCAAAACGCACGGACAAACGGGTTGTTGAATTGAGGAGCTCGATTAGGGTTGCCGTTTAGATTTTTATAGTTATTTGAATAAATGGACTTTGTAGGAAAGTTCTCAAGCCAGATTCTCTCATCTTCGTAGATCATACATGATTTGTATATTGTATAGGTCTTTAATACAACTTAGTACACTCGTCCATTCAGTTAAGATACAGAAATGGCAAACACAAGAACTTAACCAACTTAACCAAGTACACGTTGCATGAAAAGCTCAAAGTTCCACTTCCGGTGGTATACTGTAGGTTATCGGCTTTATCAGAGGCGTCTCGCACAGATTGATATTTGTATCCATTAACCGACGTACAGTGGTTAACCACATGAGTATTAGGACAGATCAAAATAACCTATACGCCCGTAGGCTCAGCTAATATTGAAGCAGTTCCTTAGTTTCGTCCCTCGATTTAGTCGACTTTTGGCAGGGGGAACACGATGGATTACTTCAACAAGGTCGACACCTTAAATTAATATGAAAATAATTAGGTTTGGTAAGATAATCGTATGACCGGGGGACGTATATTTATGTAAACGGAAAGATAATGGAAAATGAAACGCAGGTTGAATTAAATTAAAACAACCAAATCCGTCAATTGCGTCCTTTTGAATTCCATTATTTAAGCCGCACGCTGAAATATGTGCCGTTCTGTTAGACTGATGCTACGCTGAATCTGCCTTCCAGGACGACTGTTGTCTCCCGAAGCGAGTATACACTCGTTTCGCGAGTAACACCCATCGGCTTTTTTACGCGCCAAGCGAGTATTCCTT
>SCLF01117948.1:0-10778 GCA_004367975.1 Mesochordaeus erythrocephalus
TCCAAGGTAAATATATAGGTTGAAAGCGGTAACATTCAGCTAATTAATGCTGGTAATTTCATTAACAAATATTGATTAGTGTGTTTCGGACGCGGAGACCGTACGTTTGTTATTTCTTCTATCCCGGTAAATTCTAAATATTTGATAAAACAGCCATTATATACACGCTTGGAATCAAGATGGCAATGCTGTGATTTATCGTTCACATAGATTGACAATCACAGTTTCTCGGTTGGAAACTACCGAGTTAATAGGCGGGAAAAGGCTAGATTATAAAGTGGGTCCAAATGGGACCTAAATTACCAATTACAGCACTCTAAACGTTAACGCACCGCATCGAGGTGAGAAAAGCGGTGCGTCAACGTTTAGTCGGCGCGTTAAGATTTATTCTGGTGCGTTAATGTTTAATTTGGCGACAAATGAAAACTATGATTTTACATGCATATTTTTTTCGTCCAGAGGTGGAAGTAGATGAGGCGCACAAGAAGAGACAAAAATAAACTAATTCTGATAAAGAGTTCGATAGTTATAGCGGTGCATTTAAACAAAGACGAAAAAATAGAAAACGTGGTGCGTTAACGTTTAGTTGGTGCGTTAATGTTTAGTCGCGTTAACATTTAGAGTGGTGTATCTGAAGATAGGCGCTCTCCAACCCACGAAAATTATTGCACTATTTAGGAGATCACCGTCTAACTCTAATATCCCAGTCTGTTTCACTTGCTCTAAAATACGGTTTACATCTTAAAGGACGTGTTATCCTTATTCGTAATTAATATCTAGAACATTAAATTAAACTATAACACAAATCTTTTCATATAATTCCTAAACAATAAAGTTTTTTAAATCTTGCTCATCCGGCAGTATATTTTCATGCGCTTATTTTAGTGATTTTTGTTTTCATTTTCGTCTCCCCTTGGTAACTTAGGTTTCTTTCCTTTTGTGTTTTTTTGTTCATATATATTTTTTCGTTTCTTTTATCTTTGTTTTGATTTTCATCTTTCTGTCAGATTTTCTGGTTTCCCTTCCTTTAAACGGCTTTATTTCCTCGATTCTTCTTATAGTTCTTCTTGTTCTTGTTCTAATTTGTATGAGCTTCCGTCTCCGTAGAATTAATTTTATTCTGTAAGGTCCTTTAACCCGCACACTGAAATATGTGCCGCTGTGTACACATTTTCTTTAATCAGACCATAGCTTCTGTTAGAGTGGTGCTACACTAAATTCGCTATCCAGGAAATGGCACTTTAAAATTTTTAGTTTTTTACAATTTAAGACAACTGTGTCTTAGTTACGAAAACATCCAGCGGTACTTCTAAACCGAGTTCTCCTGTTGATATTTGTAGACCGGAAGTACCGCCGAAAGCGACAGCTGAAAACCTCTAGTTTTTTAACCTCCTAGAATTTTGATGCGTATACTTTAGGCGAACTTTCGACCACGAATTTTGAACGGAAGTGACCCTGTTGATATTTATCTCACCTAAAAATGTATGTGTATATAATGGTACGTAACTCTCAATATACATACGTAAACTTTTTGGACAAAACGAAACGATAAATGTTCTACACTTAGTATTATTTTTGTTTCGGCTTAAAAGTGTCGGGGCTTATCAATCTTGCTATATATAATACTAACCAAATGCGTAGGCAAAAATCAGCGACCAAATACTGGTAAAGGATTGGATAGTTATAGAGGTAGAGGGAGATGACGGATTGAATGTTATTAAATATACATGAAATTGTCTATTCAACTAGCCCTTATATCCGAAATCAACAACACGAAAATAGGAATCGAGAGGTATCCGTAAAGTCCCTCTATGATATGGTGCTTTTTTGCGTATTTATTCTATGTTTCCACCTGAAATCAGTTTCAAATTCGAAGGGTGTAAATCCAGTTACATCGTTAGGTAACTGGTTTATCCAATGGACGACTTCCGGCATTAACTGGTCCCATTGGCTTGTGGATTGTATGGACAAGAATGGTTATGTTTTATATCCCCTTTGTTCAGATATTCTGAAAATTGCCCCGGAAATTCCGTACCATTGTCTGTAATTACGGCTCCCGGGATTTTTGGGAAATTACATATCGATCTTTTAAGTCCCGCCACTACTTCCGGATTTTTTGACCTACACTTGATCTATAGGCAAAAGTGGAACAATTAAATTTATAAGTTACACTTATTTGTACATGTTTTTACATGGATATAAATTTGCGTACATCAAAGATTTTTAAAATTTACAAAATGTTTAGAAATTCAATTTTCAATTTTTTCCTGATCCATCAATGCCGTTGCTGCTTTGCATTGTTCCATCTCCTCCTTATCTTCCACATAATTGTGACGTTATTTTACTTTCATAATGTTTTAAGTCAAAACACAAATCTAATTATCTCCCATTTTACGTATTCCCCAATATTTTCTTTTCATTATTTCTTTCTGCAAATTCATCGGAACTATCAATTTTCGGTTTCTTCTCATCCAAATTGTCAGCTGGTCTTATTCGTCGAATTCGATTTTGTTTCGTAGCGCGTGGTATTTTTGTATGTTTCATGTTTGAAAAAATTCTGGGCATTGATTCTTCTTTACATAACTTCTTATTTTTTCTTTTGTTGTATCGTCTTCTTGTTCATTTTTCATCTTGTTTTTCATCTTGTGTTTTCGATCGTGTTTATTTTCGCTCTTCTTGTTCCGTGTTTATGTCTTTTCCACTTAAAAAGTCCGAGACCGCCATCTGATTTGAAGCTTCGGTCTGGATTTTATAATCGAATGCTCCCAGTTTGTCGAGGTGTTTTGCTATTCTCCTTCTGGAGCCAGTCCTTTCGAACCTGTCCACCAAATAAACTCTCTTCCCAGAAGGTACATGCTCCATTTTATGAGTAAATTTTTAAAAGCTAGGGGTTCTTTTTCTCTGACTCTGGAGAGTGTTCGTTTCCTTCTTCCGATCTTCCGGATGGGTTGGGTCACTAGCGCCCTTTTTGACAAATATACAGAACCGCCCATTGCGTTTTCGGAGGCATCACTCTCCAATATGAATTCGTCCCTAAGGGTATCGGGTATTTTTAGGTTAAGTGTCGAATATATTATGATTTACATAATTTTTTTATTGTTCCCCTTACAAAAATAAATTTACCGAATACCGCTTGGGCTTCTTTTTTATTTTTCGGCCATATGATATTTCTTATTGATTCACTTCGTGGGGGAGATTCGCTATTCCTGGAATTTCACCTGCTAATAAAAAGTTTTCTGAATATTCATCTATTATTCAACTGATTCCTCTACTATTATTCCTCTAGTATCCCTTTTAATTTGGCCTTTTCTTCCAATTTCCTATCTCCCCCGGAGTTCTATATTCGAAAAACTCGTTTTTCTCTAACTTGTCTTTTCTAGTCCCCTCACAAACAATCCTCAATTTTCCTCATTTCTGTATACGTTCTATATTATCTGATGTCCTTCTTTCCGATTTTCACTATTTGTCATTCTTAACGCAAAAACACCGACCGCCTTATCTTCTTCGATTTTTCGTCCATTTCGTTGTTCGGCGGAAGTTTCTCTATCCGTTTCTCTTTACCCTCATACTATACTCACCTCAGGACCATTTCGTATCTCAACTTTCCCTAGGCCCAGACTCTCCGTTTTTCGTGGTTATATAAGGGTGTTTTTATGTTTCTTATGGTACACCACCCTTCCTGGTGGCCAAAAGCTATTTTAATTTTTTCAAATAATACGTCCGTACCCAAGATGACGAAATTTTGATTTCTGTTCCTTTCTATCACCATATACTCCTTACTTATTAACATTTGTGGAAGTATGGTAACTCCTAGCATAGAGCAGTTGCGTTCGTTTAACCATATTTTTACAACTGTTTTGCCGGTTCCGTGCATGCTATTTGGAAAACATACTGTTTTCGTTATTTTCAATTTATTATTTTCAAAAACATTTTTCATAAATAATGTGTACAATAGGGATGACACGGTCCTTTGGCATTCCCCAATTTAGTTTTTTGACTGATGGTATTGGCCTATTTCTTTACGGATAAAACCCTGTTTATTGGTTCCGTAGCAATTATTTTTGTTATAGCCCAATAAACCACATTCCCTGCATGTTTCCATTTCTTCGTCTCCTCGTGTATTCTTCCATCTGCTGGGGGTAGATGGTCCCCTCCAGTTTCCCACTTTTTTTGTCTCCTCCACGTTCCAGCTGGGACGTCCTTTTTCGAGCTTACTCTTTTATCCTCGTCTGTTCCCCTTGACACGTAGGCTTCTTACTTCGTTTCCTAATTGTTAATTCGTCTCCCTTTGTCGTTGCCGTTGGTTCTCGGTTTCCATTGTGTAGTCAGCTACCGAGTCTGGGAACGCGCACAGCTTGTTTGTCAGTTTATCAATGGGATTCTCTTCCTGTCCATTTGATTTTGTCGTTTTCTTTATGTTGCAGGTGTACTTTTCCTTATCGTCTTTATTGCCGACTATTGCATGTAGTTCGCTGTCATCCAGATATTCGGCTAATACTGTTCCGGGTATTTTCGGCCTCGGAAATTTCGTTCACGATTTATATATTTTTTTAAAGAATGCTGTATGCGTTTCATTACAACATCATTCAGAAGCATATTCATTCCTTTTTTTCTTTCGTCGTCCGTTTTTGTATCTACATAAGACAGAAAAATGGTCGTTTTTGACTCAGACACCCTAGTTTGAATCAGTGATTCTATTCCAGAAATACTATTTTTTGTTTTCTGAACAATGTTCAACTACTTCTTCCACCTCTAATTACGCGTACTCCATCTCACTTGCCGATGTGACGTCCGGAAAGCTTTCTGATCTCACGAAAATAGATGTTGAACATATTTATATGAATACCTTCATTTCAACCTTTTTATCAGGTGTTTTTCCCTATTGAATTAGGGTTGAATGACCTCATTTATCCTCAATTAGTACGCTCAAATTGTGTATTAAGGGTAATTTCGAGAGAAAAGTTATTTCGATCTTAATTGGTCTTTTAACTTGTCTGGGCTAAGTCTCGCTACGGTCCTATCTCGGCTATATTTATTCTGTCTAATCTCCTTTATAATTCGATTCCTAAGTGGGTATAGTGTTATTATTCTACTGGTGTCCATAATGGGCACTTTGGTTTTCTATGAAATCCCATCGGTCCACACGTTTTACATGGGTTGTGACACTCTTTATCGTGCGCCAATTAAGATAAACTAGAAATTTTTTGTATTTTTAGCAGGTTATATAATAATTTTTTACAGCTTTTCAGGCACCCTGCCTGAACTAGGATCACGGGTTTATAATTTACATTTATTTTACATCTTCTAAAAATTCTTAAGGGTACAAACATAATAATTGCTATTTTTTATTTTTCCTGATTTCATCACGTCTTTATCGCATCATTAGCTTGTCTATGTATCACCGGGCACTCCGCACTAACTGACCTATGTTTCTCCGCTAAAGTATGGACTGACCGATACCCCGACCATGTTTCGACGGAAACTAAATTTCAGGACGATCAAATATATTTTGTCCATTTTTGAACAACGTGACCCTCGAGGTCCATAGCATTAAAACATATAATGGGGATTTGTTTTAGATAATTGTATTGGATTCCCTGGTGTCTAGTTAAGCTAGTAAAATTTAGTGCGGTGAGCTGCCATGCCCCCACGATTTAACATTAACATGTATCCAAAAAAGGTCTTTTTCTGTGTTTAGCGGGGGGGGCGGCGTAAATATACGACGCCATATAATTTTGAATATTCTGAGAACAGATACGGAACTACTAGGAAAAACTCTATAAAACTCACTAAGTCTCGTTAAGCTATCAGTTCCCACTTCAAGGGGTGGGGGCGATATTGACAGGGGTGTATTATATAATTATTTCCGTCCAGATTTCGGCCCTGATGCATGAATATTAGCTCAGAATAATTGAAGACGGCATATAACCCTTGCTAAATTTAAGTGAGGTATCTGATCAACGTAGTTATAAACCTACAATGAATCATCCGGAAATTCAACTACATCATAACTGATAGTTGAAATGAAGTAGGTAGGTTGCTGTTATGATGTTATACCGACAAACCTATGTTTACTTGCTTTTTATTTTCTGATAGTGATATTTCTGTTTTAGAAACAACATATGTAATGGTTTTTTATATAATTAATATAATTTTTATATAATTTTCTGTATAATTTGCATATTTTTTAATTATTCTTATATGTAATTTTTGTACTTTTTTTTAAATCGGGTTTAAGGTGCAGAAGACAAAAGTATGAATAACTACAAAGTCAAGGGTGAAGGGTTTACTGGGAATATTTTTAAACGTTATTACATACCAAGGTCTCTTATCACTGTCCAAATGATTTCAAATAGACAACAGGCGTGGTAGTCGAGTCTGTTTTCCCAATATCTGGGCATTAATAGAAATCCCGGAATGGTAGACGAGTCCGGGATGCCCCGTAATAATGAAATACAAAATTTACAGTTGAATTTCACTTCTGCTTCTAGCCAAGAAATTAGTTGCAAAAACTTTCACCACACACGAGATTTAAAATATAGTATGTTTTAAACTGCTCCTTCATTAACGACTCAATCTGTGTATTTAAATACAGGCCCATCTCTGGACCTCCATACGCGATAGAGTTTGGAATTTAGGTGCCAGTGGCCAGGTCTTCTTCAAGTTTTTAATCTAGCTTGTATTCACCGATTAAGTCTTAATTATTTAAGTCTTGGCCAACGATTAACTCGGTTTGACGATTAACTCAAGCACAGTGCGGAAGATGACTTAAACTCCTAAGATCTAATGATAAGTCCAAGACTAATAACATCAAGGCACAGCTTCAAATTTGCGGTTTTCTAAGAAAAATAAAAATTTTAGAGGGGATTGTTTTTATCCTCCCATTAGTTTTTATACAAAATTAAATTATAATTTTTACACTTATGTACACGAATTTAAAGAAAATATACAGTTATAAAATACACATTTATATTTTATATGGCGCTATTTTTTAAAAACGCTTTTGAAAGTGGCGCTTTTCTTCTCCTGTTCCTTTTGAATCTTTGTTCTTTCATCCTTGATTAACCATCTTCTTTGTCTGCCTGGATGTGTCACCATTGCTCCGTTTGACTTTTTCTGCTACTTCCTGCCTCCGTGGTGTCATAACTACTAAGGTAAGGCATAATCAAGTTCCAAAATAAATGAAAACCAATTTTAGGCATATTGGATAACCAAAATAGATAACCACTAATGTGATCCATGAATCGAGAGCCAAAATAGATGACCACCAATGTGAGCCATTAATCGAAAGCCAAAACAGATGACCATCAATGTGAGCCATGCATTGAAAACCATAATATATGATCATCAATGTGAGTGATTAACCGAAAGCCAAAATAGATGACCACCAATGAATCGAAAACCAAAATAGCTGACGGCCAGTGTGAGCCCAAATCAATCAATGAAAATTAGCCTTATTTGAATTCCCTTGTGTAAAAGAACGCCAAAGCGTCGTATACGCCCTTACGGGACAGTTAGTCATAGGTGGAGATTTGATCAAACCTAAAGACTATTTGACTCCCATTGAGCCGATCACAGAGTAGTGGTGACTTAATTTAGGTCCGTTTTGACCATTCGGTTCGGGTTCGACGCCACCGACATCCCTTAAACTTTCAACCGTCAAGCTTTCGGCATCCCCCATGAATTGCCCTCCTTCTCTAAAGTCCACAATGAGGGGAAGTAGACGGAGCCGAGGAGTGGGAGACGGAGAAATGTTTTTGAAAAAATTAAATTCCCAGTGTTTCCTGATTCATCGTGTCTGTAGCAATCTTGTAGTGTTCGGCACTTTTTAGTTTCTTTAGAAAGTGTAATTTTTTTTCGATCTTTATACATTATTCTTTAATCATTGCTTGACCTTCTCCTTTGTCTGCCTCGATGTGTCACTACGTTTAGTTATTTACATTTATGTTAATATATTATTTTTAAATATTGCGTTTACATTAAGTTTACAAGGACCCAATCTCTTTGTACCAAATGCCGGGAAGTCGATAAATAGAGACCTTCAATTGGCACGCCTTTTAGTGCCACTTTTAAATTATCACTGTAGTTACTAACACAGAAACTTTTATTGATCTGCCGCTTACATCATGCAGTTGATTGCATTAACTGCAGCTTGCAGTCATTACCATTTAAATCAAGTTATCCATTCCGAGTGAAAATTATTAAATTATTTTACACATATTAATTAATTATTCCCTTTTGGTGTCACTTCCGGTCCAAGCCCCGGTACAAACCGGCCGGAGAAAATTGGTAAAAACAGAATATACGTATTTGTAAGCATAATACACCCACGTCAAAACCACCCCGCACCGATACATGTAGGAACTGATAGCTTAACCAGCTTTAGTGATTGTGATAGTTTTTTCTTGCTGTTCTGAATCTGTTCTCGGAATATGCACAATTACACGGCGTCATATAGTTAACCCCCTCTAAACACAGAACGTGCAACTGGTAGCTCAACGAAGTAATTGTACTAGATCAACAGTCACACCGCCAACTTTTGTGGCATTTAGGCATAAAATGCGATTTTCAAGCACTATACCGTATGCCGGGTCCCATTCACCCCTATCGACCCCCACCTAAATTGGACGTGGGATTTTTTGGAGCTATTTTTAGACCGAAGTACCGCCAGAAATGACAACTGAAGTTTACCTCTTAAGAAACCTGTGTCTTAGATTGGAAAACTTTAAGCAGCATTCCCGCCTAGAATTTTAGGCCAACTGGGCAAATACTTCCCCTGTTGATCTGACCTAACAATTTAAGCGTATATAATGGTATGTAACTCTCAATATTCGCACGTAAACCATTCAATCGGTTAGATGATAAATATTGCTCGGCTAAGGTTCGACAAGCAGTTTCTGAAGTACTTCTAGGTGTTGTCCTACAGAACATCATCTAGGACAATAATTTGGTGTGATTCCCGATTCCAAATGAAGTTATTTCTTGTTTTTAGCTCCCGCTCCCTGTCCTAGTTCCGGTCTGAAACTACGAGATACCGGAGGATGCTGGGAGGAAAATTCAGCGTAACAGCGCCCTAACACAAGTTGCGGCCCGATTAACACAGCGTGCCGCTTAAACGGGTATTTTTTCTTTTTTACAATCACATTTATATATGATATTTAGCAAACCAGCTAGCCTTATTGCCGCCTTAAAATGAGAGTAAAATCACCCCGACCAATTCCCTGCAATACCTATTCCTGTATTGCTGTTCTCTAATAATTAGTTCTCTAGTAGCCTAGTCTGTTTTACTTGCATTCACAATACGGTTTAAAGCTTAAGATCGGCCCGTTATTATTCTTAATTGATAAATCAAGTTGGCGAGACAATACGTTGCCCCAACATGCTTATTTTTCCCCCTTAACTATGATCCGGCCGAATACTCGTCCAATTTTTCAACGAAAATTTTTGAATTTTCTATTTTTAGATTTACTTCCGGTCTAAATTTCAGGTACCCTAAAATATGAGTAATATAATTTTAGGCAGGAATACATCTCGACGTTTTCCTATCTAAGACACAGCTGTCTGAAATTATATTAAAACTGAATTCTTAAACTGTCATTTCCTTGTAGGTGCTTTAATCTTTGTTAAAGATACTTTTCCACTAGAGACCATCTCGTGCAATAATTTGCTGTGATTTGCGATACAAAATAATCAATTTTCGGTTTTCAGCTTCCACTTCCAGCGGTATTTCCGCTCTAAAAATTGCCGCAAAAAATGGTTGTAGTTCAATAGTTTAGTATGGGTAAATCGCCACGGACTAGGCAATACAAAAACTTGGCCCACCTTTCATTTCATGCTTTCATTTCCTTTTACTTCTTTACACTTACCCTTAGTAACACATCACCCAAATAGAAGTAAATAGTTCTTTAGGAATTTTTTGGACACCTAACACTCAATAAGGAAACACACTGTATTTATTTACACTGACAGGTTTAATCTCTATATTTTTGACAACGCTAATGTAATTGATTGATCAGAAATGCTAGGGACTTTTAACCCTCGTGTGAACTTCATCACGGTTGTCAACAGCGTTTGGTTTACATTTTTCTGGAAATGAGAATGTGATTGATGGTATTAGGAAGTAACATTCGTCGATCCGCTCGTCTGTCCAGTATTGTAGACCTAATATATTATATCCTCTAAGCGAAAGAGGCGTAATATTTCACTATAGTGTTAGATTATGACATTTGTCGATTTCTAGTTTATTCATGTTTTTGTTTCAGAAAAATAATATGGATAGTAACGACATCATATTTTAATGAAGAAATGGTTCTACCCTCACGCAGAAGTGTGTGACTATAACTAAAATCTAACTATAACTAAATCTCGCTGTATGTGGTCTAGAAATTTCGTAAAATATTATATATAGAAAGATGGGTAGTCTTACGCCGAAACAAAAATAATATGAAGTCTAGAAGATTTACCATTTGACACGAAATATTTTGTTGTTTTTTAAAATGTTTCTTCCTTATTCTAAAAAGGTTTACGTATGAATATTGAGAGTTACGTAAATCTTCCCCATAAGGCGAAGCAACAGGGAAAGTATTTGCCCCGCTTTTTCCGCGTTTTTCGGATTTTTTGTTTTTTTGCGTCCACGTCCGGTCAAAATTCGTGGTCGAAAGTTATCCTAAAAAATGCGCAAGAAAATTCTGTTTAGACGTACCGCTCGTTGTTTTCCTAACTAAGACACAGCTGTCTTAAATTGTAAAAAAACTAAAAATTTTAAAGTGCTATTTCCT
>SCLF01117949.1:0-18853 GCA_004367975.1 Mesochordaeus erythrocephalus
AGTCAAAATACTATGCATACAAGGGAAAGAAGGACGAAATATTGAAAAACGAATTTTCAAAATTGAAAGTGAACAAGTACCAGTTCGCACTTTCCACTTCTACAAAAGTGACCGCTTCACGTCTAATACCGGTTAGACACAGTTTATCCGTATATCTTCCAATTTAAGGGGCAAGCTTCAATCCACCTGCATCCGGTGAAAACAGTGAGAAAATAATAACACTAGACGCCTTTTTGTTAAAAATTGTGTCCATTTTTCTACCTTTGGTATCTAACCATAATTCTTTCGCAAGCTTCCGTAACACTCCTCATTTTAATACAAGTGCTTGCATCTTTCTTGGCTTTTTGTTCAAAGTCTAATTTGAATGGGGGTGTTTATTGATCTGCGAGTTTTTATTTGATGTGGGTAGCGGTTGCATTTCTTCATATACGTTATCGGCATGATCTATTTGGATTGTTTGTGAGCCTGTATTCCGATTTGAACCGTCTCCATTCCGCCAGAATTTCTGATTTAACCTTAAGTATTCATTTTAAGGATTTCTAAAGTTTCATTTATTTCCTCTTTCGGTATTTTCCAAACCTTGATTTGATCCGCGTCCATATTAAAAGTTAACTTACTTCTGTGTGGGGTTGTATTTGTTGCACCTTATGTGACTCTTTCTACTACTCTTGATGGAGCTGTTTCAGCTTGTTTTGCAGCTGGTCACTATACTTGTGATGGTCTGTAACATCGATAAATTCCTCTTGCAGCTGGACGCTGCACCTGCTATGAGTTGCTGTTTTCTTTCCGTCATCAAAATCATCAGATTATCTTCTTCTTCACTAATCTGCAACGCTTTTACTGATCGTCTTTTGCCTTCTCAAAAAGTATCTTTGTACTGAGATTTTCTGAAGCACTTTCTTCGTATTTGATGCGTTTTCTTAGGACGTCTGATGTTAAATTGCGAGTCTCGCGCATAGTATGTTTCATCCTTCATGATTTCAGCAATCTGAAAATTAAAAAATTAGTATTTTTTGTCACACCTGTGATCAAATATTGCGTGACAATTTCTAAATTCCAATATTTTGACCCATTTTGTCAAACACATCTCATTTTGTCAGTGAATTTTACAGACTTTTTTAACAAATTTCTGCTGAATTTTGTTTTTATTTTAAGTCAGTTATTGGTTTGCAGTTAGTGTGGAAAAAAACTTTTTAACAATTCCAACATTATCAAATAACTGCCTGCTTTCTCCTAAGCATTTATTTTCCTATTTTACCATCATTTTCATTACCGGCAGATGATACCATCTCCCTTTCTGTGGTTCTGATAGGATATTTGTATAATATATGTGTAGGTGGAAATATATAAACTATCTTTCATTGAAATTTATACTGCGTAATTGTAAACAAAGCCAACATGCCAACCGTGTTCATTTTCTTGCCAAGAAATAAATTTGAAACATTTAGCGTTTTCCCAAGTTGCCATAGCATACCACAGTAAATTTTATTTTCAGATCTTCGTCCCATTTCCGGAATATCTCCTGTCGAAGGAATTATTCGTTCCAGTTAATTCTCCTAGATGCTGCATCTGCCAGCTGGAATTCAGTTGCAACCCAGTAAATACTAAGTTCAGTTTCATTATGATGCGCAAATGCAAATATTTGCGTTATGATGTCATCCAACTGTCTATCGGACCTTTATAGATTGTTAAAAGAATAAACGACGCTCTGAATATGATATAAGATTCTTTATTATGTATTGCCCATCCTTGTTGTTATTCGCCAAAGTATTTTTTATCTGCTTATTACCTTGTTTATTGAGCCAACAATAAACTGCTGCTGCATTTGATTTTGAGGTAATTAATGTTTTGCCATTTTCTCGACTCACTGCGCAGATCCATGTCATTGAGTGCCCATAACTCGTTTTTTTGTGTTGGCTTGAGTTATGACTATTGCCATCTGCTGATTTCATTTTGCTACATATAATCTGGAAACTAACTTCTATCCCTCTTATTTACTCCAGCTGCTTGAGACGAAACTTTTCTTTCTCTTGCAACTGCTTGCAAAGTTGTATGAAATGTATCCATTTTATTTCTGGTACCTCGATTGTACCTAATCAGGTGTTTAACTTAATACCTAAAAATTGCAGGTCATGCCGACAGATCAGTGCTGTTAGATAAGTTACAGACTTGATAATGAATTTACCTCGCCAGTTGCGACAATGAGCATGACTCCTAACAACATTTCAGTGGAATCCTTGCTCGTGTTGGATATTCTGGTGTTTCCTGTGAAGACACCATGTTATCTGTTGAGTCCATAAACAATCGATCATCCAAATATAGTGATGTATATATATATTATGATATTCTTCACGTAAATTGTATAATATGAAATAAACTAAAAACAGAATAATGTGTGCTCGTTCTGACATACGGTTTTCATTTTCTTATACGGTAATACTTTGCTGGTTAATATTGTGTCATGTTGCTTAGACAGGTGCACTAACAAAATGTCTACGATTAACAGAATCGATTAACAAAACTGATGAAAAAATTAGATTTGAATTAGATTATGACTTTGATGATAAGTTTTGTTATACGTCTTTGGTGCTGTTTAGTTATTTATTAGTTAGAGCTGTTTTCAGTCGGTATTAAGCAGTAAATACCAGTCGGGGTTGGGGTTAGGCTAAATTAGGGTTTTGAACTAAAAGTTAAACAATCAAGTATTAATAAGCATAAACGGGTTACTACGTTAACCCTAAGATTTTTTGTGCTTCAGATGCTAATTGCGCACTGTTTACAAGGCACTATTACGATTGTCTAAAATGTATGAAATTTGAATAGTATTCCGTATTCGCCGTCTAACACAAAGCAAATAATACTAATAATAGAGAGCACGTTTTAGCATTAAGTTGTTGGGAATACTTATTAAAGATACCTTTCCTATAGTTAAAATCACTTAAAGTAGCACGTGTGATCCTTTAATCCTTTTATATCACGATCCTTTCATATGGCCTTTTGTACGTCAACTTAGCCGCCCGTCCTCGCGGCAAACTGGTCATAATGCTAAGCAAATAGTAGTGATAAGAGAAAGCGAAAGTGTATTTTCTCGGAACCAAATTATCGATTTTATTTTTAATACTGAACATTTCAGTAGATCACCATTGAGTTCGGTTCATCGTCGGATAGATTCGAATAAATTCCGGACCTATTTCCGACCTATAAATTCGATTCCGGAACGGTGGGCTAGTCACAAAGTAGTGAAAACAAACAAGCGACTACATGCAGAGGATAAGCCCTTTGCTTGTGATTATTGCTCAAGGTCATTTGCACAAAAGTCTCATCTGACGATTCATTTAAGGAAGCATACTGGTGAACGTCCATTTGTATGCGAAGAGTGTGGGAGAGGATTTACACAATCAACTAGCTTAAAGGCTCACAAGGCTAGTTTTCATACCCGGATAAGCCTGGTAATAAGTATCATTCTTTAACTCCTGTGGGCTACTTACGGAAATGCGGGTAAAATTGGCAATCGTAGATTTTTTTTCTCGAGCCGTCTCCGGAAAATCCATGAATATCTGTTTAACCAGTTGTTTACCATTATAAAACTAAATGTTCAGCTTTCTAATGGTAAACATTGTAACCCATATGGATTTGATATAAAATGAAAATAAATCATGATACATTTTTGTGGGGAGCAATCGAAATAGGGTATTTTGAACGTTGGCGCGTTAAATTAAAGTGACGCAGCAACGTTAATTAAGATGGTTCATTTTGCATTTAAATTAACCTTTGGGGTATAACCTTAAGCTTTAGGACCAGGTTAAGCAAAAATGTGTTAATAGGAGGGAATTTAGCAAGGATTGGTAACCGTTTAATAAGGGGTTATAATTGTGTTAATAGAGGGTAAAAAAAATCGTAATTAGAATAATTATATATAATCATCAAATGTGAAATTCGGTACCCTTTGGAAAAGTTACCCAAATCGGGTTAAAAAGTTTAAAACGGTACATTCCACTGTATTTAAACATACATACTTCTCCATTACCCCTACGCGCACTATTATGATTAAAAACGAAATTGATAAAACGGGTGATTATTGAAGAAAGATAGCTAACAGAGAGTGTAACTGGAACAACAAACGGAAGTGAACCTCAAACTATAAGTTTCACACGGTGGAAGGACAAATGGACGTGAACCTCAAGCTATAAGACTCATACGGTTAGAAACGTATTAATGGTGAGCACGCGGTAATAGATAATTTTAACCGGTTGAGGAACAAATGTGTAGTAGTATCCACAATAGCTCAAGCTCTTATTTTTGGGAAGGTTTTTTAATGAATTGAAGTTTCGAATGCAAATTGGGACCAACATAGTAGAGTGATCTCTTCGAAAATTTCGGGGCTTTAAAGCCTTCTTTCGGATTCCTATATAACTAAAATGGCCACAATAATACACCTCGTGGATAAAAAAGGAGTTTAGTGATGAGCGAACAGAGATATCGTTGATTACAATGCCATCAGAACTAGTAAAGATTCTGGTGAAAATGGACAATTTTTTTCTGTGGCGAAAGCTTACATAAAGACCATGGTAGTGATGTAGAAGTGTTAATCGATACTTCCATTACGGGAATCTGATTGTCACACATGTATCCATTGATATCAGAGCTGCATGATTGGAATTACATAAACATGCATTGAGCAAAGGGGCTCTAGAAATAAGCAAAGCTTTTGGGTAATGGTTCGAAAGAAATTATAGAAGATACTTTAGACCTAGTAATATCAGTCTTCTTAGGTACTGGAGAAGTAAGAAGAATCAGTAGAGGAACGGTGTAAATGTCTGGATAAACAGGTCGCATCTGGCAGACATAGTATTTAGTAAAGTTGCCGTAAATGTGGTAATGTAAAAGGACGTGATAACGGACAATTCAGTAAGGTAGAATGGTACGTTAATAGCGGCAATCAATACACGAGCAATTTGAAAAAAAAAACAAATGTGCGCGAGAAAGAAGCGCCAAGATCACTAAATCGTTTTGACGGACGTCAGTCAGAAATTCCTGTTCCAGAATACCCAGGACGGAACGATAGAAGGTATAGCCCGTAGTAATATGGACAATATCCTCCATACGAGCAACAAGGTCGACCACGTATGGGTCCAGGAAGAGACTAAAGATGTTATCCTCAGCAATACGGATATGGACAACAACGACTACATGGACAACAACGTTGTTATGAGTGTGGTATAATGGGACACGGTGGGCAGAAATGTCATGGAACTAACGTTACATTTCTCAGAAATATCATATGAATAGTTCAAAAAGCTGAGGCAGGGATAAATGTCGGGAAAAAAAATGAAAAACGCGTTTAGAATAAACGAAAATAATGATCGATTTTTTGTTAAAATGTTCACTAATATAAAACCTGTATGCACCAAATTAGACACGGGGTCTCAAGTCTCCGTATTGCCGGTAAAGTTAGTACCGGTAACAAGAAAATTAAAACCGTTAGGTATAAGAACCGTAGCGTACAACGGGATGGAAATCAATAACATGGGGTGTGTTAGTCTGAAGATTATACTGAAATCGCGGGAGGAAGTATATCATACCTTTATTATATCAGAATTGCCGCTAATGCCCATAATTGGTAGCGATCTCCTGGTTCACGCTTTAAATCTAACGAGTTTAGCATGAATATCGAGAGGACACGGCAACAGTTGCCGGAGCCATAATTTCAATGTACACGACTATACAATATGAAGCAAAACTTCTAACATCCTTGCGAATTAACAAACTGCGATGCAGCGGAGCAACAATAAGCGTAAGCACAAATCAATAAAAGACGGCAACCAACAGTTCGATATAAGAGCATCCAAGGAGATTGCAAAAATCGTCAACGCTATTACGGAACACGATAGAATGAACGATATCATGAATGAAACAACCAATGATAAATTGAATAAATCGCAAATACAAAGACTCAAGTCAATCTTGACAGCCTATGCTGAGTAATCGTGACTAAGAATGAAAGTCCAAAACCGGCGAAGCTTCCGGAATTTAAAATGCACCTAAAGACGTGATGTCCGGTATCTTCACAAAATTATAGGACACGAACTTCATCTGTATGGACTTCGTCAACAATGTCCATAGAAAATCCATACGGTGATTATAGAGTGGTTGTTGATTATAGGGCAGTAAATTATAGGGCAGTAAAATGTGGATGGACTTTTGAAACTAGTTAGGAACTATCTGCGTATTGACGGATGGCAAAAAACATTGGAAGACAAAAAGAGAGATGTTGGAAGTTATTGAAGTCGAAGCCATAATTATCAGTACAAGCATGGGAATAAATTGTTAATTCTAAAAGGTTTTCGAGTAGACATCAGCAAGTCATATCATAATGAAGTTGGGCATCTCGGAGCATATAACACACAGGCCACGATACACCGACATTACGACTAGTACCAGATGAGCTTCAGAATACGCCCGAAGATGTGATACTTTTCAGCGCCAGAAACCGAGCCTACAGCCAAAAAAAGACCAATGATAATTAGGGATAGAGGGTTTTGCGCGCATATCCGGGATATTATACTACAAAATCAGAAGTTTCCGGAAATCGTCCTTACAGATAATGGTATGGAGTTTGCAGCTTGTTTCGCAGAGTATTTAATAGAAAAGGGTATTCGACAAGTAAAATTGGCACCATACCACCCACAGGCAAATGGGTTAACAGAACGCAGCAACTAAACCTGTAAGGCTATACTACAGCCGAAACAAAATGCCGAAACATGGGACTTAAGGCTATCAGAGTTTGAACAGTCCATTAATCAAACTCCTAAAACAACATACTCCTTATGCACCGTTCGAAGTAGAATCCGGAATACCAGGCCAAAATACGAATAAATCGATATATTCGTCACTGGAGTACGGCAGAGAGTGGAAACCCGTACCAATGTGGAAAAACAAATTCGAGTAGGAAAATTTACAAAAACGAAATTTCAGCCATTCAAGGTAGATAACTACGTGTTGGCAAAAAACCGTGGGGCGTGGCATTTGAGATAACTGAAACTTTTGCTGGAGGTAGATCACATCAATTGAATGATAAATCAGGAAAATGGGTTATAACGGTGGGCGAATTAAAACCGTACTGTGATCGCGGTTATAAAACAGTAGAAGAAAATGATAAACCGGAAACCAAATTGCACCAGAAATTAATGTTGAGTGTGCAACCTCGGAGTTATATATTGATTTCAACAATTTGGTAACATGGCCACCTCTAGTTAACGATACGGAGGGATCAGAAATAGAAACGGAAACACAGAACAATAATATAACCACCAGTACCACGAGAGCGGAAGAATTATTGAATGTGGTGCAGCTGCCAACAAGTACCCGTGGACCATATCTGACAAATCAACAGTTATTAGAAATTATAAATCAACAGACGATAGATGAGGCGACATTAATACCAAAAGTTAACAATATTACCAACAATTCAGGTGTTTGTCTAGATGTTCAAACATATCCCCAACTACTGAGATTTGCGTACTAAATAACCTCAAGCTATCACAGCCATATAGAATCGCTCGACTTGATACGCCAACGAATAGTCACTGCCGTGAAAATATTGGAAGTGGCAGACCAATTACAGATGGGCGTGGTGGTGGTGGAAACGTGGGTCATGAACAACCTATAAAAGGGGGACTAGTTATGTATATCACAGGAGGTACTGCGGAGTGTTAAGCATGTAAAAGCTAGTTCATTAGCGAGTGGTCGCAGGCATAAGAGGCAACTAGGCCTTATCGAACTTAAAATCTACCTCTCGTAAAGTAGTATGCTGTGTAATGCAGAATGTGTAATGCTGAATCCCAGTGTGACTCCTAATGTAACCCATATGGAAGTGATATAAAACAAAATAAATAATGACGCATTTTTGTGGGAACTTATCAAATTAGGGTATTTTGAATGTTGGCACGTTAATGTAATGAGGCACACCAACCTCAAATAATATGGTTCATTTTACATTTAGATTAACTTTTATGGCCAATATAAGAAAATGTGGTAATAGGGTTAGTACTAGCGGGAATTTAGCAAGGATGGGTTAATTAGGCCAATTTTTTAATAATAATCAAATGTGAAATTCGGTACCCTTTAAAAAAGTTACTCAAATCGGGTTAAAAATCTTGACGCTAAATTTCACAGTATTGTATTTCACTGCATTGTTAAAACGAGTGATTATTGAAGAACGAGATAGCTAACAGAGTGTAACCGGAAGAATGTCTACGCAATGTCCGGCTCGAGAAAAAAGTCCGCGCTGCCAATTTTACCAAAATCACTGTAATTCGCATGGACAGTTTTATTTTCGGAATTATTACCGGCTGTTTTATACACGATTTCGCTGGTTATATTCTCCATAATTTCCATGCGTGATAAAGGTTAAGCAATAGACTGGCAGTGAAAAAAAAAACAAGGTAACTTGCATCAGTTTCGTGCTAATTTTTTATGAAATTTATATGTGCCGAAGTACTGTACCTCTACAACAAGATATTTGGATAATACGGGTTTTCATAATCACTAATCCATGCTGAGCCACCTAAATTGCACGTGTTATTTTTTGCAACAATTTTAGACCGGAAGTGACAGCTGAAAAAAAAATATTGATTATTGTGAATCGCGATTTAAGTAGATTACCAAAATGAAAACTGAAAAGCTTTCGCATACGGACCTAAAGCCATTCATATGTGACCACTGTTCAAAGTCGTTCAAACAGAAGGCTCACTTGACAAGTCACGTCCGGATTCACACCGGTGAACGACCCTATGTCTGCGACTTGTGTGAAAAGAGTTTTATCTCATCGTCGGAGCTGAAGAAACACAAGGATTGTTTTCATCGACCTTCGTAGCATAATCATAAAACATGTTCTTGGAAATAAGTAAATACAGTGATGTTTCCAAAATCGTCCGATTTGAAGAGGCCAATTGCGAGCCTTTAAATTTTACGCGCGTTGATATTAGGTGGACGGAACAAAGGCCATTTCATTGATCGCTAATCAATAGCGCGTCAACATATGATTAATAGGCGACATCAAACATACCAATGGTAACTAATGGTGCTTAATTCAAGGACAAACGGAAATTCCGCCTACGATCGGACAATTTCACCAACATCACTGTAATACGATATTCTTGCCTTTTACGATTACAAAATTATGTTGATACTATTTCCTTTGGAACGGATAAAATAGTACGATAGGGACGTGCCGGACTCGCCTACCACAAAGATAGGAGGCGAAAGATCATAGATCAATAACAGATTGGTTTTTAACTCTAGTACACCAGTATGATAAATTATTGCTTGTACAATAAAGTAACTAACACACGCACAATCTTAGGGTTAGCAAATGTAACATACCGTTTATTTTTACATTTTGGAAAATTCCGAAAATATCAAAAATCGTAACGCTAACCTTAATTTTGCTCTCCAATTTAACAACCTGATTGTAGCTTATTTAATAGTCTGTTGTTTAATTTTTACTTCTAAAACCAAGTGTTGTTAACATTTCCATAAACATATCTAAACACCATGCTGTATTCATGTGATTAAATATCGCTTTTTAAAACTTTTCTTAAACGCCCTTTTATGACGTCATCTTTATAGGAATTAAAAGAAGTCCAAGGGTTTTGATCTGAAACCGACCCACACGGCCCTATAAAGTTATTTTTTGGTATAATTTTTTACCAGGCGGGGAGTTTAACTATCTTCACGTTTTTAGAATAATAAAGTACGTGTTGACCGTCCCTAAAATTTGTTATGAATTTTAAATCGGAAATGCCACTGGAAGTGAATGTAAAAATGGGATATGTCTATATATGTATGTCCGAAACTTCGCCGATGTTTTACGAAGGTTGAATTCTGATGGGAAAATAGATCCTTACTTTTAAACCATCACGCGTCTGTCAAAAGCGGCTCACCCCGCCTATGTAGGTTACAATCAACTTGTTAACAAGACTTAGCAGTCTGATAGAGTGTTCTCTTGCGGTTCCGAATCTGTTTTCAGAATGTCCAAACTTACACTCCTTCGTACAGTTAACCCCCCAGACCACCTATTGTGAAATTTTAAATTACTATAACTTGAGAAGAATCAATTGTACGCACTTTTGGTAATGTAAAGCTTTCATCGTGAAGCCAAACCCTATAACATATCAAATTTTAAGGGTATTTGATAGATTTTCTCATAGACCTGTTAAGTGGGGGGGTGTGGATGTTATTTTGACAGACGTGAATCAAGTTCTTTTTAAAGTCTAAAATTCGTATGTAAATAATGAAAATGAAAACGGGCAAGCTTTCGCATACGGACGTAAAGCCATTCATCTGTGAACATTGTTCAAAGTCGTTCAAACAGAAGGCTCACTTGACCAATCACGTCCGGATTCACACCGGTGAACGGCCCTATGTCTGCGAAATGTGTGAAAAACGTTTTATCACATCGTCGGAGCTGAAGAAACACAAGGATTGTTTTCACCGACCTTCGTAAAATAATCCAGATACCATTTTCTTCATAATAGGTTAAATAGTAGGAGATTCTACGCTGAGGAGACAAACAATAAAAAGAGAGACTCACGCATATCAATGGATACGTTTAAACTATTTAGAATTAAGTTCGCCATTCGTAATAGTTAGAAGTGATAGTTAGAAAACTAATTATTAGCATTATTTTTTGTATACGTTAATTATTACTCCTGGCACGGCTATCCAAAGCGGCCCCTACCGCCTCTTGAGGATGCAAGTGATCGGTTAACGAGACTTAGCCAGTCTGATAGAGTTTTTTCTTGCGATTCCGAATATGTTTTCAAAATTATAATCCTTCGTACAGTTAACCCCCTCCAAAGACCAAACGTGGTCGAATATGGTTGAATTTGACCGTTATGGAATATAGTTGTAACGCAGTTGTTTCTAGTCGAATTTTTAGTTAACATACTTTACTATCTTGGCATGTATTCTATATCATAATAAAACCCAAAAGTGAAAAATTCATGATTTTGTCACTTTTTGAAAATGTGTACCTTTTTTGGCCTATATAATAATTGAAGCTTGAGTCATGACGCGTTGAATAAGCCCACTTTCGAGCCAATCCGATATACTTAACCCCCACATAACTGGTCTATGAGAAAATCTCTCAAATACCCTTAAAATTTGATATGTTATAGGGTTTGGCTTCACGATTAAAGTTGTGCATTACCATAGCCACCCAGTTATAGACCAAAACATGTGCCAGAAAAGTACAAATTGTGACTTTCGAGGTCCATAACTTTAAAGGAAATAATCGCAGTATTTAATCCCAGGAGCCTAATTAATCTACCACGATTTAGTCGATTTAATCTACCACGAAATTCTGAAAAGAGATTCGGAACCGCACAAAAAACTAGCACACTGGCTAAGTCTCGTTAATCGATCACTTGCATCCTCAATAGGCTGGAGGCCGCTTTGGATAGGCGTGTCCTGGGGCATGGCAGCTGACCAAATTCAATTGCGCTAGATTAATTAGACCCTTGGGCATCCAATAAAAGCGGCGAAAATATACTCCGATTATTTGTTTAAAGCTACGGACCTCAAAAATCACACTGTCCAAAATGGACAAAATTGACTTTCAGCACTGACTTTCAGGATTGAACGTCCTGAACTCTAGTTTTTACGTAGTTGTTTCGAGACGAATGTTTATTGAACATACTTTGGGATCATGGCATGTTTTCTAAATCATAACAAAATAGAAAAGTGAAAAATTCGTGATTTTTGTCACTTGTTAAAAATTTGTACGCTTAAAATCCCATGTTTGGACCATAACTAGGTCGGGTGTTACGAATTCGGAGTCGGTCCCGAAATGATATTTTTGACTTCTACGGGCTATAACTACATAACGGGTTAGGAATTCGGGGTTGATCACTTCCGTGCGCGTCGAATGAGCCCAATTTCAAAAATGTGATTTCGAAAATTATGTCCAATTAGCTCGAAAGTGGGCTTAGTCGACGTACCATGACTCCACCTTCAATTCTTCTCAAAGTACCTTTCCCGAATTCTTAACACGTGAGCTAGTTATGGCCCAAAAATGGGATTTCCAAAGTACAAATTTCCAACAAGTAACAAAATCAGGAATTTTCACGTTTCTATTTTGTTATGATTGAAAAAGCATGCCACGATCACAAGCCCACAATTCATGTGGCCTTTTGAAAACAACCATCTGACATAAATCTGTAATAATACGAGATCAAAGGACTATAGATAATTAAACTCTATTTTGTTATAGCATTCTGGATTCACAGGCTTATTTTTCAACCGATTTTGAAAGTCACAGCCTTACTGTATAAAATTAAGCCTGTTAACGACGCGTATTCTCTCGGAAACCTATAAATGGTTAATTATTACGAATGGCGAAATTAATGTTAAATATTTTGACTTGTCCATTAATATTGGTGAGTCTCCGTTTATATTGTCGATCTCTTCAAAAAGCTTTTAAGGGTATAAAACACGTGGGATACAAGGGTAATCCGAAGCCGACCTGTGTACATATTCGTTATTACACCATCGTCGAAATCTTGTGCCGCCCCTTCACAAATTAACGGCTATGAGTCTACACTACGAGATTTTAGTTTTAGTCGAGTATTTCGCAACGATACTTATTGATACGGTACCCTACCAAAATGACAACTTTTCAAAATAATTTCTTCTTTCAAATTATAGACACTCTACTCTTTACGTAGGTAGTAAGAAGTTGGAAGCTCGACCTTTCTGAAAGCTTGCCTCCTAGTCCAAGAAGAAATCCGTTCACCCTAATTTATGAATGGGCCAATCGGACCTTACTTGGTCGCACAAGATTCCGATATAAAGGATTACATACTTAACCCTTCCGGTGCCATTTACTTTATAATCGGTAAACAAGTGTACTACTATTTCCTTGCTTACATTTTTAACACTTCCGTTAACATTTTTGGCTGCATAAATAAAGAGGCATAAATAAAAGGGATGCCCATAGACTAACCACTTTTTAAAATCGAGCTATTTGTCCGAAGTCTCACGACATATGTGTCAAGCTTGGCCCCTCCCCCCTTCAAAGTGCAAGTGATCGGTTAACGAGACTTAGCGAGTCCGATAGAGTTTTTCTTGCGGTTCCAAATCTGTTCTCAGAATGTCCAAAATTAATTTTAACTCATGGAGGCATGGCCTCTCACCGAACTAAATCGTGCTAGATTAATTAGGTCCCTGGGCATCCAATAAAAGTATTGACAACATACTGCGATTATTTATTTTAAAGCTATGGACCTCGAAATCACATTGTCGAAATGGACACATTTATTATTGCGTCTTAGTTTTTCCGCGGTGGTTTCGAGTAGAATTTGTAGCGAACATACTTTGGAATCGCATTTTGTCACCTTTTGAAAATTTGAAATTTCATTTTCGGCCATAACTGGGTCACGTATTAGTAATTCGGTGTCGGTCCTTTAAGATAAATTGAAGCGTTGAATAAGCCCCCTCTCGAGCCAATCGGACATACTTTCCGAAGTCACATTTTTGACTTAACTACATAACGGGTCTTAGAGAAAATCTATCAAATACCCTTAAAATTTGTTATGTTATAGGGTTTGATTTCACTACCAAAAGTGTGTAAACTGTTTTGTGCTCAAGTTATGGTAATTTTAAGAAAGTGAAATATTGTGAAATTTTACCATAACTTGAGCAGAAACCATTGTACACACCCTTGGTAATGTAAAACTTTGATCGTGAAGTCAAACCCTATGACATATAAAAGTTTAGGGGTATTTGATAGATTTTCTCATGATTTAGAAAAAATGCCACGAAAGTATGTTCGCTAAAAATTCGACTCGAAACCACCGCGTAAAAACTAAAAAACAAGAATAAATGTGTCCATTTCGACAAAAAGAAATAATCGCAGTATGTTTTCGATACTAATTAATTTACCACGATTTAGTTCGGTGAGCTGCCATGCCCCTTGAGTTAAAATTATTTAAGGTTCTGTCTTTAGGGGTTAACTGTAGGACGCCGTGTAAGTTTGGACATTCTGAGAACAGATTCGGAACCGGAGGAAAAAACCCTATCAGACTCACTAAGTCTCGTTAACCAATCACTTTCACTTTGAAGGAGCGGGAGGGGCCAAGCTTGACACATGTGTCACGAGTTGAAAGATCAAAGAACAGTGCTTTTAACTCTCGTATGATAATATGATAATTCTAACCATAATGAGTAGTTCGTAATTAGAAACTGAGAAATGCCAGATAATTGAAACGGGTAAAACCCACGGACTTTCAGTGAGGAAAGGGTCAATGAAAACAGGACAGCTTGTGCATACGGGCGAAAAGCCTTTCCTTTGTGAACAGTGTATGACTACCTTTCGCGATAAGTCTAATTTGGCAAAGCACTTACGTATGCATCAGCGTGACCTTAACGGTCCACCGTTGAATCCATATTACTGTGCGAATTATGGATCAAGTGCATGCTGGTTCAGGTACCATCTATACTTAACATTGTTTGGCGTCTCTGGTGATCGCATCCCGCAGGTGTAATTTTTTTTTACAAAATCATGTACAGTTAACCAGTAGATATCACTTTTCGTTTTTTGAGTGGATACCACACCTGCCTCATTTGGGGATCGAGTTTTCACTCTCATTTATCTCGAAAACTATAGCTAGTATCGTTTTAAAATTTTACGTGCTTAAATATCAGCTCATTGCCGATATAACAGTATTTCCCGTTCCAAAATATGCCTTTTGGATTTAGTACAATAGCGTCCAAACTGAGCGTTATCAAAGTGAATGCCATTTTTACCTGCCATTTTCTCCGCCTTAAATGAAATTTGTTAATTAGAAAAAAATGTACCATGGAATTTTGGTTGTTTACCGAATTCATGAAATAATTATTATTTTTGTTGCAACTTTAAGTAGTGTAATAGCCCGAAAACTGAATACTTGGTCTATTTCTCTCAATTCGGGTGCTTTAACATTTTCTTTTTTATCCCGAGAACGCCTAAATACTTTTAAATGAACTTTTAGCCTTACATAGCTAAGTGTTAAGTCTTACCATATATCTATTTGATTTGGAGATTACTCTTGAAGTAAATGGGTTCAAAGAGATATTATTTTTATTGTTTTCATATAATCGATAGATGCATGATCTAATACCAAACAAAATTTTAGCTTACAGAAGGACTAGGTTAGCTAGCTAGTTACAGACAATCACTTCATGCTGTAAAGTCAATTACGTTGTCCACAAATGCGACGCTGCTAGAAGACTAATCGCAAAACCAAATATATATCTGCAAAGAATGGACCCTTAGCTATCTAACGCTAAAAATTTCATTGAAGTTCTCGGCATTTTCGAGACATATAATAAAACGTAGCAGAAATTAAATTTTTTCGAAGAGGAAGAGAAATATCGAAAATTACAGTTTTCGGCCTATTAAACTACTTAACTCCTGTGCACCGTTTATGGCATATAACCCCTGTGCACAGTTTTGAGTTTTTTAAGATATTTTAGCAAGAGACATACCATTAAAGCGGCAAGGGAAAATCTTTAATCATGCAGAAATTCAAAACGATAGATTACATGGTATTCGAGATACCCCGTTGTATCTACTGGTTAACTAATAGATTAACCGTTCAACCAGTAGATACCGCACCTGCCTCATTTGGCGATCGGGTCTCTCTTTTTCAGTTTTCTCGAAGACCATATAATGTATCGATTTGAATCTTTGCATGGTTAAAGATTTTCCCCTTGCCAATTTAATGGTACGTGAAGAATACATTTATAAAATAATCTAGGATGCCCAAAAGCCCCGCTTGTGACAAATCGGTTGATTTCTAGATTTCATAAGATATTTTCTGAATTAAATTTTCGCTTTCAATATTCCGAAAAAACGAGAAAATGGACTGGTCCAAGTCTTTTTTGAGTCTTAATGAAGGTACCAAATATGCCCAAATAATTCAAAATGGTGGTCAATTCATGGAAAAGCTGAAAATACCCAATTAACATACTTAAAACATGACTTGGTCAAAATTTTAAACGCTTGATAAGGATGTAAATAATGAATATATGAAAATTCATCGAAAAGAGATTTGTAAGCGGCGTTATTATGGACTACGGAACAACGCTGATAATATATTGAATGAATCCGTAAGAAGAAAATGTAGTGTGACCTACAATAGAACAGTAGACGCTGCGAATGTACTAACTCAATTATAAGATCATTTGGAATCAGAAATACTGAAAGGCTAGACTGGAAAGTAAAAAGACTCCGTTTTCGGAAATGAAAACGCTAGAGTTGTATGAATTCTCTAGGTGCTATATTTATCGATTTATGCGTGATAGAGATTTGGCAGTGGTGTACAGTACCGGCAGCGACATGGACGAATATTTAATAAAAAGGGTGAATTTACACCCTATAAGTTAGGCTTCAAAATCGCCAGTGGTCGATCAAACATTTTTACCCGTGGTCGATCGTAGTCGGATTTAAAAAAAAACTGTGGTCGGATTTAAAAAAAGCTTTGGTTTCACGCCTGCTACAAGTTAAGCAATGATAAGAACAGGTACACCTTCGTACATTCATGCCGCCGGGGATAATTTCGAAATATAAGGGATCAATAGATCTGGCAAATTGGAAACTAAACCGTTCACGTACAAAAACAAAACAGTTATGGTGGAACAAAGAATATACACAAATTTGGTTCTCTACTCGAATGATTCAGCATGGATGCTACGGCCTATTTTTTGTTGGGAGTTGGAGAGATTATCCGAATATCTCCACAAAATTATTATGGCAAAAGAACTGTAAAATCTACGTGGTCCATGAAACTCCTCACAACAGTGTCAAATTAATATTCTTCTCACCGCGGTGAACTGGTCTCTTGCAACCGCTCAACCTCTCAGTATTTGCGATTTTGAAGAAAAAGTTTTGATCATGGCTATGTATTGAAAATCTACAAAATGCAAATCTGACGGAAGAAGATGTAGCTGTAAAGTTTTCCGAGTTATTCAAAGATTTAGCTAGCAAACGAATCAACAGTGTATTTAAAAAAATGGGAATTCAGAAATTCAAGTGTTTAGAGCATGAATCTCCTCACCTAACTGACGAAGAAATATCAACCGAACTTAATGTACGATTGGAAATGTTATCAGTTAGAGACGAGGTCGATAACGGTATTGAAAATGAGTTATATGATATAAGTTATAACAGTAAATATTATTTTATTAGACCAAGAAGACACGCGGGGAAAACGAAGTTGCATACAAACAACACTGAACCAAGTTTTTAACGAAACAAATTTTTTCGTCAATAGAAAAATAGATTTCAGTTTATGTCTTATATAATAAAAAATGGCTAATTTTTGTCTCATGTCTTTTTTTTGAAAAGTGAGAAACTTTGATCGGTCATGACTTTTTCGTAAAAGAGACACGCGTTGCTATGCCACCCTTTTAGACACCACTGTATATTTATATAGATTAATTAAAGTCTGAAGTATGGTTGAGACCAATAATCGAATAATCATCCCAATGGTGGCTCTCCTCTGGGCCTTACCATAAACGCGAACTAAGCTAGTATGTTCTTCCCAATTTTGCGCCAAAAATATGCATGCTATTGTCTTGACAATCTTATTGTTTAGATATTCGACTTTGAATGACCGTAAATTTCACTATTTTAAATAAATTTGGTCATCCATGGCGCAATTAGCTGATTTGAGAGTAAGAGTGTTAGTGAGTCTCGCGTTCGAGTCTTTCTGTCTTCGTCGATTTTCATAAAGAAAGAAAGAACACATCCCATGACCCTACGCGTTTTAAGATATCGACCAATCAAATCTGACCAAAGATAAATTAAGCTTGTAACGGTTGCATGACAACACATATTAAAAAAAACGCCCTTGCGTGACTCTTATTTTTAAAATAATCCTCTCGTTCGCTTCTCAAGTAATGCGTGGCCTTTTCAATATTAGGAACTCAAACTTACAATTGTATAGACAATATGGAGTATTAAAGAATAAAACTACTGGTTTATATACTCGGACATATCGTCGGTTTAGTTTTCTGTAGATACTCTGTAAATAGTGTGACGTCACGGAAATGTACCGAAACTCTGGCGCAGTTACTTGTGTTGTGGAGTTGAGATCGAACGGTAACGTGTACGCTTTGGATGAGCTGATTTCCTACAATATAATTAAACACGTTTATTTTTCTTCACCAAGGACGCCGAAAAGAAATCCTGGAAAATATAAAAAACACCATACAGAGCGATTACCGCTTATACATGAATAAATCTTCAGCTCGATACACTGGCGTTCGGTTAAAAATCATTTTGTTTCCGAACACCCGAATATGAAACTGACACGACCGGACAAAGAGAACCAACATGCATGTACCTGCGGTTTGAAATTTTTAGAACCGTTTGCCCTATATAGGCATATGAAGGTGAGCTAAACGCGTAAGTTTTCCCGAACCGATAATGACTGTACAAAAAAGTCGCAAAAAACGTTCCATTATTATGTTTGGATTTCTTCATACTGATTCATTTCAAAATTTTATAGATTACTACGGAATTACTGCTTTCCTATACATTGCCATTAACCATTGGATACCGCAAACCCGATTTCCTGTGAATCTAACGTTTCCATCTCAAGCCAAAATTGAACAATATTTTTCGTTAGAAAGCTATGCTGTCTGGCTATTTAACGGTGTTAAAATTCTATTAATATTTCTTATCGATAAAGATAGGAAGCCATAATATAACGGTGATATACGCGAAATTACATTAACCCGTACGCTGCATTCTGTGCCGTGCGGCACTTTCGACTTTTATTTCGACCATAACTTTTGTTAGAGTGGT
>SCLF01118060.1:0-10777 GCA_004367975.1 Mesochordaeus erythrocephalus
ATCTAACACCATTTAGTTTGGTGAGCTGCCATACTCCCATGAGTTAATATTAACGTTTAAACAAAAATGTATTTTTGACAGGTCTGTCTTTAGAGGGGGTTAACTGTACCAACGCGTATAAATTTGGAAATAGATTCGGAACCGCAAGAACAAACTCTATCAGATGGCTAAAAATCCTGACCCGGGCGTACCGCGGTTTTGAGGGGGGGAGGGGGGCGACCTGGTTAGGTGTGTGTTAATGGGTTATCAAAATTTCGTACCTTTTATAGATTCTATTCTTTTGGACTTCGAATCGGGACCACCCAGATGGTGAAATACGTCTGTGCAAAATCTCAAATAACCAGCCTCATTGAGATGTTCATTTTCATCTGTGTCAGACATGAAAATATTCCTGAATTTTTTATATGTTCTTTAATATTATAAAATTATATTAGTGGAACACAATATTTATTTGGCTTTAATCATATTCGTATTAGGCGATTTTAAGGCCACGCCAGACTAGAGGGAAATACTACAACCGGTGATATGTTTTATTGGGTGGGTATTTGCTCATGACGCCAGCAAAATTTGCATAAACTATTATTTACGACCATTTTTGGACATTATAGAAGCAACTAAAGATCTGCCAATTTAGTCTATTTGGACAATGTCTACTTTCGAGGTCCATAGCGTTAAAACGAATAACCGGGATATATTGCCGATACCTTTATTGGACGGCCTGGGGTCTACCCAATCTAGCATAATTTAGGTGGATGAGCTGCCATTCCCCCATGAGTTAATATTAACGTTTAAATACAAAGGTCTATTTCAATTTTTTTTCTTTAAATGAGGGTTAACTGTACGAAAGAGTGTAATTTCGGCTAGTCTGGGCACAGATTCTGGACCGCAAGAAAAAACTCTATCAGACTCGCTAAGTCTCGTTGGCCAACCAGTTGCCCCCGGGACCACCTAGGGGGCTGCGTTGGACCCACGTGTTACAGTTGTATGTGCTCGAGCCTTATACACCCCTTTCCACCGCGAAAAAACTAAAATACAGGACCAAATGTGTCTATTTCGATAATATGATTATCGGGGTCCATACCTTTAAAATAAATAATCGCAATATGTTTTCGATACTTTTATTGGATGTTAATCTAGCACTAGTTAGTTCAATGAGCTGCCCTACCCCGTGGGTTAAATTTAATGTTTTTTAATTTAATGGTTTATCGCCTGGGATAGGGGAGGTCAGTCAGAACAGGGGTGTTATAGTTATTACGGTAATTTTTTTAATTAGCTGGTGTCCGTATTGTAGCTAATATGTCTAGAGACCTTCTTTTTTCATTCTCCGTTGTATGCACATTCTTGTTTTGATACTATACTCCTTAATATCCATTTATAGTGAATTCAAGGCTGCATCTGCTGTCCCTTTACGAAAAACAGCTTTATATTTTGTCAGGTAACATTCCTATCTTATTTTATACGTTACGATATTCCCTTTCGTATGTTTGCAGAATCTGTTAATTTCTCATTTTCTATTTACCTGTAAATACCTGAATTTTGCGAAGATAGTTTTCTACCAGAGATATTGACGGGTAACTATTTAGTGTGATTCGCAATTCAAATTAATCAATTTCGTTTTTCGTTGACACTTCAGGCGGTACTTCCGGCCAAAAAGTCCAATTTAGGTCGAGGGGGAATCAAACATTCAACCACTTCTAAAACCTTAAAACCCTAAAAAATAAGGTTTTCATATATCACTTACTCAGCAGTCTATTAGCAAACCAAGTTGGCCAACCCAGTTGACCCCTAGTCAGACCTTTGTTTAATGGTTATTTTGATAACTCTTTTCCCACTACTGTTTTCTGTTTTCGATTAAAATTATGTGCAATAAATTGTAGTAAATTTATAAACATCGCATAGGTTCGCCGAGGAGCTGACACCATGTTTCTTAAGCGATATATTAAAAAATGATCTTGAGTAAACTAATCTATAAGTGATCAAGTTAAGTCGCGGCTAAATGGATACTGAAGTTGAATATCAGATTATCGAAAATTACATCATACAGCACGCCTACGCAAATGATATCTATATTTAATATACGGTAGTTTCTTTAAATTTGGCAGTGAGAGGAGGGCCAATTGAAATATATACATAGTGGCCATCCAAAGTTGAATCACATGGTTTTCGGCAAATAGTGCCAAACTTTGGATGGATGCGTATTTTTCAAATATCAGTAGTTTGTCTTGAAAAAAGTGATTTTGTTTCCGGAATACAACATGAATATCCAATAGCATTAGTGACGGTTTTAAAATATGAGTGCTATTTTCAATATAAAAACAAAATGCAAGAAACGCATTTACTTGGAGAACCATGAGCGAAATGACAGAAAATGGACGTGATTATAAAGCTGTTAATCATGAGCACGAGAGTATTTATGGGAAGCCAATGAGCCGACGAGTGTACTGTAGAATAAAACAAAACCGCTATGCAATACTGTACTATGACATACAACTGGTCGAATGATAAAAAAAGATCAACTTCGCCAATTCGAAGATAATCTCGAGAAAGAAATTTTTAAAAGATCAGAAAGCGAGAAAGGTATAAAGTTCACTTATCCGTCGATGTGTATACTTGCAAAAATGAACGTAGAAAAATACCCTTTGTGAATATGGACAGCCTGAAGAAATATGAATTTGCCGAAAGGTATTTGAGGCGTTTTCTACGAGATATAGATTTGAACTTACTAGATCTATTAAGCCATATTGTTCCCCTACATTTCTACATTATCGCCGGCAGCATTTTAAAATTTGGCTGCGCGCATATGAGTGGTACGAAGGTGAACATGTTCTTATCATTGCTTAACTTGTAGTAGGCTTGAAACCAAATACCGACTAAAGTTTTTTTATAAATCCGATATCTCGTCGGTATTAATAATGAATCCTGCTGAGTAGTTAGCTAATTAAGTATCCAATTCAATTCTGTAGTCATCCGAAACGCAAACTTATATTGGTTGTTGATCCCTTTTTCTTCCGGAGAAAGCCAAATCTGTATCACGCATAAATCGATAAATATAGCATCTATATAATTAATACGACTCTAGCGATTTGATTTCCGAAAACGGAGTCTTTTTACTTTCTAGTCTTGTCAGCTCTACCAATGACGTTTATGTGGATTTTGTTGCTTTATCACTTTTGGAACTTTTCAGTATTTCTGATTCCAAATTATCTTCGAATTGAGTTAGTTCATTAGCAGCTGTTCTATTGTAAGACTATAACCTTGAGACCAAGGTATGTTCGGCAACCAAAAGTTGATTGGAATCATGTCAACAATGAAACAAATCAACCGAAGATTAAAGTACTTAAAAAAAATAAAGAAAGATGCAGATGGTAGATAGGCAATCAATCAGATGATTGATTATGTGTATCCGGAACCTATCTACCATAAAAATGGAAAGCGTCTTCAACCGTAAAAAACTGGTTTCAGTTTACTCCCCCTCGATCTCCCTCAGTCGCCCTTGTTTCATAGTGTCGCAGTTTTAGTCTACCGGCCTCCTTCGTCTTCCTCCGTCCTCCATTCCCTAGCGGTTGACCTTAGGGTTTAGTCCTCATCCCATGGAGTATAAAACCATTAATATAAATAAAAAAGGTTTTAAACCCAAAAATAATTTGAGGTTTAAGTATTAGGCTAGAAGTTAAATCCAGTGGAACCATGTGGCAGACACGACACACTATATTTTCTTCTTACGGATACATTCAATATATTATCAGCGCTGTACCTTAGTCTACAATAACGCCGCTAACAAATCTCTTTTCCATTAATCTTCATATATTCATTATTTACATACTTATCAAGCGTTGAAAATCTTGACCAAATCAAGTTTTAAGTATGTTAAATGGTTAGTTTCAGCTTTTCCTGTCCATTTTGTCGTTTTTTCAGAATGTTGAAAGCGAATATTTAATACAGAAAATAACTTATGAAATCTAGAAATCAACACTAATAACACCTTCACCCCGATTTGCCACAAGCGAGGCTTTTGGGCATCCCTTGATTATTTTAAAAATGTATTTCTCACTTTAAACGATTAATTACAAATAATAATACGCTCGGGTGTGGGTGATACTTTTGTATTATAAAAAAACTTGTTTTCATTAAAAAATTTGGAAAAAATCAAAGTATATATATATATCCGTGGGGGCGAATTATATATGATTGAACTCCCAATGATTGAACTAATTAATAAGGTCCATGTAATTCAAGTTTATTCAACCATAAGGTCTAGTCGGTTTACATACACTCAGATATATAATCCCCAAAATAATTATTTTTTTTCGTCCGGCATGACCATCTTAGTTCGAAACTAGTTTAATATCCCTTGAAAGGTTAATTACATCATTTTTGTGACTATCCTTTAGTCGGTCTAGCGGTACCTAAATTTCCACCTCTCAGTGGCATAGGGCCGCTCCAACCCACACATATCACTGTCAAATTTGAAGACACCATTGTATTTAGAATAATCGTCATTTCATTTTTGCGTTTTACCTTTTAAGTTCACCAATTCGCTCAACATCATCATCGACCATTCGCGATGGAAAAATCGGCCTTGACACCTTTGTTAGACTTGATATATCCGGATGAGCAAGCCATGCATCCGGTAAATTCGAAAGCGCTCTTTTATCGTAATCGACGCAACAAATTTGCATTTTAGATTCACCCACTTTTTCGCACCCAGCGTAGAGATCTTGACTGATTATGACTTGAAAATTAAAATCAATCACTTTTTCTGGACAAAAAGGGTTGCCAACGGTATCTTATGTTTTACAACCTTAACTCCTGTGAACCGTTTTTGGAACATAACCCCCGTGAGCCGTTTTGAGTATTCTAGGCTCATGATTTATTGCTAATATCATTTCGTTTCGGGAACTATTTGCTTGTTGTTTTACTATCCTATTGGGTCCTCAATGTTATCTCAATAAGTAAGAGTGATTGAGGTCTAGAAAAAGAAACATGTAACAACCCAATTATTCTCAAAAAGTGTTCTGTCTTTCCAAATATTTATTCATTTGGAGATTAGTCTTCTAGAAGCGTCGCATTAATGAACAATGTAATTGTCCCGTTTTTCTTTAGGCTAGCGGTGAAATTTATCACTCTGAAGACTTTACTTCGTCAATTTGTAGGGGTAGTCCTTGGGGGGAATTCTGACCCAGTTTCGAGGAAAACGCGAAAACTGGTCGATGAGCCTGAAAAGCCTCAAACGGTTCACAGGAGTTAACTTAATACGTTATATATAATTTAAGAGCATCAATTGGTTCACAAATCAGCAGTGAGCATTCTGCTTCGTAATAATAATTCAAATAATACTCTCGACAATATTTCATCCCGAATGGCCATAATGGATACAATAGTTGGATGCACAAAATAGTAATATGAACTTACATGATGTCCGGCCAACTTGAGAGAGTCTCGATCTAACTTCCAACATTGATTTCTCACAGTCCTTAGTGCCTTGCGTCCTTGGACATTGGAGTCGTTCATAGAATTGAGGACTCAAATCGATTTCTTGATACCTCATAAAAAATCCCTTTGATTTCCATTCCGGTAAGTGAGCAAATTGACTGACACTGAGTTGTTCCTTCAATAAATTTGATAAACTGATTTCATTTATTGGTTGTTGTCAGTAGCTACTCACACCAAAGTTAATTTAGGGAACAAAACTAACGTATCTTTCCTCGTATATCTTTTTAGTATATCTCTCAGGCAACCTGGTGACACATAAGTTGCAGGTAATCTTTTGGTCGTTTTTGTCCAACAAAAAAAAACGATTAGCTTCCATCTCGAGAATAATCAATTTCGTTATTATTTTAATATTACTTAAGGGTATAAAAACATTAATTATAAACAATTTTCAACCTATTCTGTTAACAATCATACTGTTATTACCCGTCGCTATTAATGGGGAGCACTAGGTGGAGGTAAATGAAACTTTCGGGTTTAACACTTTATGCTTTATTTCAATATTTATTCAATAATCATAATTGTGTTAGAGATAATTTCATTTTACATCGAAGTGTGGCATACTACTCTGGTACATTCCGGTTAAAAATAGTGAATTCCTGGTTTTAAACAGATTCTTCTGGCGGTACTTCCGGTCTAAAACTTGTCACAAAAATAATGTAATTTAGAAGTGGGTAAGACTTCTTTGCATCCTCTTCAAAACAACAGTGCAATAGACGGAATTTCTATTATCAGTAAAACTGGGTGGAATAGTGACCAAAGGTCCTAAATACTTATTAATACGTCTACCCTAGTATACTATTTGTATATTTGGGTTATCAACGCTATAACTTTACCGTATTAGCCCGGATCAGTTGAATATGAATATTGAAAGGTTACTCTGCAACATTAATTGGATATATTAATTTTCGAAGCGGTGCCCAATATCAATATCATTTTATAAATCGAGTTTTCTAGCCAATACGTTGCCCTAACAAGCGTATTTTGTTTGTCCACTTCACTATGACCCGGCAGAATATTCGACCAATTTTTGAACGAAAAATTTCAAATTTTCTATTTTTAGGTTCACTCCCGGTCAAAATATCCGGTCGGTAAGTACCCTAAAATATGAGCAATACAATTCTACTCGTGAATGGTGTTCGATTTTATCCTATTTAATACACAACTGTTCTAAATTGTAAAAGACTGAATTCTTTGCTAGGTACTTGTAGGTACTTAAATTTTTGAAGATAGTTCTCCACTAGAGGTCGTCTCGGGAAAACATTGGTGTTATTTGTGATTAAAAATAATCAACTTCCGGCAGTAGTTCCAGTCTAAAACTGGTTACAAAAAAATCCGCGTCCAATTTAGGGTGGGTCAGTAGGGGTCAATCACTTCTAAGTTCACAACCGCTAAAAACGGGTCGGTGGCCCCGACCAAAAGGAAGTAGTTGATTGTTTGATTGACCACTCACCCCCTAAACTGTACGTGGGATTTTTTGCAATAATTTTTAGACTGAAGAGTCTGCTAAAAATCAAAAATTGACTATTTTAAATCGGGAATCACAACAAATTCTTGTCCCAAAAGATCTTTAGTGGAAAACCATCTTCTAAACATTAAGGGTACAGTTACTTAGGAAATGACACTTTAAAAAATAACGTTTTTACAATTAGGACAGTTGTCTTAAATAGGAAAATATTTAGCAGTATTTCCGCATAGTCTAGGGTACCCATCAACCATGAATTTTGACTGGAAGTGCAGCTAGAAATTTTGCGATAAAATCATGGTTGAGTTATCGGCGGGACGTAGGTTAGCCGGCTAAACTAGGCTTGTTAGCGCCACTTGTTCGCTCGCAAAGTTTATTTAATCGTTTATGAATTACTCGAGAAGAAATGTCATTTATTCTGGATTCCATCACGAGAACCGTATTTCAGATCAACCGAAACGTACTAGGCTATTAGAGTTACAGTTTTTTATCCCGAGCCCTCTAATGGTACCCAAGAGTAGACGCGCAGATGCGTTCTACGGTATTTGATCTGGATTCGGACTAATATTACCGATGATAGAAATTTCGTATATTTCTCCGGTGTTTAAAGGGAGATGCAAAGAAGCCTTCGTACTTACCCAATTCTCAATTACATCATTTTCAGCAAAGTTTGGACAGTAAATCTCACCGAACCTAATGACCACAAGCTCCTTTAAATGCAAGCTGCATTACCATGCAAGCAAGTTGAGGGCACAAGCAGCTTGATCGGATTAGAAACAAAATTCTTAATTCTGGAGATCGATATTATTAGATTTTCTAGTAGACCAGATCTGGGTCAATAGTTGCTTAAACGAAAAATGGAGTATTTGATTCATGGTGATTTCCCCAGAACACACATGGGCAGATCCCAAATACGCATCGGTGTGCCATCTTTTAATCAACATTCTTTCTTCAACAGAACAAATGTTGTTAAAGAAAAAGCGTGATCATTGACGAATGAATTATTGATGTCCGGTTTTCGTAACGCCATTGTGCAATTCGCCCTTTCTACGATGCAGTTGCTGTGGATGGTATGGGTCTGACTTATTGTCAGCTTATCTCCGCTGGACAGCCTGCAAGTTTCAGAGCCCCGTACTTCTCCATTGCGTAACGAAAGGAAAGCAACTCTTTTTCCAAATAAGCACAGTATTATATGGGAATAAACAAGATTCACTGTGGATTTGTTTCTCTTCACGGTAACCACGATACAAGCATCCGCCAATTGCCTTATCGCTAGAGGTGGCCAGGTATGGTATACAATTTTTAGGGCCCGGTCGCTAATTCACTCCTTTATATACTCCCATCTAAACTTAGAACTTTGATGTTCTGGTATTTCGCGGTTATTGGTTCCAATGTGCCCGATGATAAGATAGCAATCCAAATATTTTTTGGGCTTAAACTGATGCACGTGGTCATATAAGCTGGCGGATGCGCTCGACCTTACCCTTCAATTGTTTCAGGGTTCCTTTTTCTATTGTGTATCCCGCGAATACAATTTCTGTTGACAGGGCGTGTACCTCACTGGCTTGGTACGTAACCCATCCCTAGAAAGTTCGTCTAGAAGAGTTCTAGACTTTTCAAGATTTCTTCGTATATTTTTCTGTGAGCCAAATCTTCAAGTTAACATAACAGGCGATCTGGGCCAATTGCGATAATCAACTGCCATAATCACCAATAGGCTTTACCAACAGGCATGGAGCGGATTATGGTGGCGAAATCTCCTCCATGACACGAGATTCAGTTACGAGATTCAGTAATATTGAACTGCTACCCGAGCGTGGTGGTAAGTCAAGTTCTTCGACTTCGCTTGCAAACAAGCCTTTGAACTGTACTTGATAACGTTTCGGACATTTTTATTAATTACCATGTCATGCATGACATTATCTAACGGTTATGATCATATATGTTACCGTGCTACTGGATGTACCGCTTGATATTGGAGCTCTAGTACACACATCCTGCTCAATTGTTGATGTATTCACTGCCTGTATGCGAAAGGTACCTTTGTTCTGAGCTGGTACACCTAATTATAATCCTACGCAGACCTCATTGTATACTGCTTGTGGCCGAGAGACGTAGTTGCCATCACCCTCGATAGTTTAACTCGTAGTGGTAAGACCTTCTCCGTACGTGTATAATTATATGATTAATTGTAGGAGTATTTGTGTTGTTTTCTGATTAGTCCCTAATGTTATCTAACTAGATATCGATGTTTGTCGAACCCTACAGTTCTACTTCACAGCCGTTGAAACCCTGAAATCATATGCTTGAATAAATAATAAAACATCCGTATGTTGTCTATTGTAGGTACAGTAGATTGGATTACTGTGTCCTTTATTTTTTTGCTTTGGACTGTTTCATGCATTCTTTCCGAGGGCCTTCGGTTATTTCCAGTTATTCCGTTTTCCTCCCATTTGATCTATTCGGCGTGATACTTGCGCCGTGGTTCTTTCGTTCGTTCTTTTTGCATGACGCTGTATGTGAGTGTTGGTTCAGGATCTCCTGATCAGTTGAGCGTTACCTCTATGGCCCGCGCCGACCTCATGGCCACGGACTGAACCATATCACGTGGTTAACATGCCCTATGCTTATTTGCCTTGACCGTCTTTATTCATCGCTAACATTGTCGCTTACAAAGTTACCAAAAATCAACCAAACTGCTCATGTATAAAGTTATCACGATAAAACTACATGTGGCGAATTATCGCATAGACCATGTCATAAACTCATACAATAATCAATGCGAAAATAAAGAAACCGACTGAGTTTCAAATGGCGTTACACAACAAGCATCGTCTGATGGCACGAAAATGTACATGGTCCAAATTCCAAAGGGCTATGAAATAACAGCAGACGTCTATATTAACATTGTTATTATTTTAACTTTATATGATAAAGTTATTCCTTTGCTAAAGAAGACTTACCCTAACGGACGTTGCACTTACCAGCGGTATAGTATATCTGGTGAGTCCGCCTAGATACAGGACCTCATGGCGGAAAACACGGCGTGGGTAATGAAAGAGCCACTTTGAATGAAAGAGAAGAAAGCCGTCTAAATAAACGGCCCTTTTCAGGGCCACTAAATATTCTGACTCGAAATGTTCGAGAAAGTAGATTTTTTAAGAGCGCGCTCATGTGTGACAGATTTAAAATGTCACCTTGTACATTTACGTAAGCGCATATCAAAATGGGCAAAAAGGTGCCTGGGAGATATGAAACAAATACAGCCCCACGTAATTTTGATCAAACTAGTAAAAAACGGGTAATAACAACAAATTTATCAAGCGTGTACAAGTCCAACCTATCCTAAGTAATTCTTTGCTAACGCATAAACCGATATATGACCATCTCTTCCATTTGGGAGCTTATATGTGACGAAATCAGACCAGGAGGAATATTCAAACTCCGTTACGCCATAATTTCCTTCTTCGTTTCGGGAGTATTTCGATGTAGGCCAAACTAGAAATAATTAATTTATCGTGGCCAAAAGTGTCCACGAGGACCCCTTTGTTGTGGATATCTTGTGGACGCTTTCTAGGCATATTCTGTGACTAAGAAAATAACATTTGTACGAAATTCCACACGTATCACTGTTAGATTATGGCGGCTCATACTTTGTCGAAAAAGTAAGATAATTTTAACAGTTTTAGCACTTCCAGTTAAAATTTAAGGCTGTTTTAGATGGATAAGAAATGGAGCTTACATTTTGCGAGACATTTGTTGACTAAAATTCATCCCACGCAAAAATTGCCGTAAGAGTGCGGCGTGAAATTTGGAGAAGTC
>SCLF01118171.1:0-10776 GCA_004367975.1 Mesochordaeus erythrocephalus
TTTAAGCCCAAAATACACACCTACGGGTTTCTCATGGTATCTGCTATCTCTATTATTGTTCTCATGTATTCCTAATTGTCAGTTATCTAATAGACTGGGACAAGATACGAATTAATGGTAGAGATCGGGGTCCTTCTTATTATATATTAAACAAACATGCACGTCCAAATGAAAACCAGAAAAATTGATCAACGAATTCACAGATTTTCCGAAATAATTGACAAGAGAATACTTGGCCATAGAACGCCAATTTTGATCGTGCAATTATTTCTGATTTTAGGTTCATTTCCGGTCACAATTTCTGGTCGTTAGGTACCCTAAAATATGCGCAATAAAATTCTATGCGGGAATGCTACTCATTCGCGATTCAAAATAACCAACTTCCGGTTTTCAGCTGTCACTTCCGGTCTAAAAATTGTTCCAAAAAATACGACGTCCAATTTAAGGTCCAATATTCAACCACGTCTAAGGCGTTAAAAACGCTAAAAACAGGGTCCCTGGTCATAAGTATCCAAAAAGGTGCCTAAGAGATATAAAAACGTTTCAAGGAGCCGTAAATCAGTATTTTTAGCCAAACATTATTCTAACGGAGGGAATAACAGGCTGTGATAGCCACGTGGGATAATTTGGTTCAAAATATATAAAAAAAGAAACCATATTTGTATCTTCTGTATGTTTTGTAAATGTGTTTTACGTTTGCTCCCTTTGGTTCTTTATAATTTGTGAGAAAAAATAGGTACCAAGCATATGGCGTGTTTATGGGTTCTGGTATATGCATGAAGAAAAGGCAAAAATGAAAACGAAATGGAGGGATAGAGAGAGGAGAGTGAAAGAGAAAGGATCTCTGTCCTTTTGATGAAAAATAAAATAGAGCGTATGTGTGTGCAGCAATGAGAGTTTGTTGATGTAGTGTAACGCCACTAAAGCCCAAGATAGCGCGGTGAGTTGCTTAACCCCCGCAGGCATGTTCGAGTCAACTGTGCTCATTTTCTTCTCGGTATGTGATTGCCATATGATTGCAACATGCCGAATAGTGTTTCCATATGAAAGAAAGAAATCGACCCGATATATAGTAATACCAGTCGAAAGGTCTTCGCCTCTCGATTGAAAATCAGGGAAAGGCCAGACGCGATGGATTTTCACGTAAAAGGTCACTTTTGACTCCGGTCGCGAATATTAATTATACAGAGATATGGTATTGCGAATGGTGAAAAAACAACCAAAACGTCAATTGATCAAAAGTGACCTGGATTAATACGGAAATAATCTTGTAACGTGCGTTTCAATCCCGATAAATATGCTTGTGACTAACTCTTCCACTAACTAAGTAGGCACATTATCTATATAATACCAGCAAGACTTGACCATTGTACTTGACCAAAATACATTATAATTCATTGTCCAGTTTTTGATCCCAAATCCGCACCCTTGTTAATATTTGTCGGTGAAAAACAGACTTAAAAACAAAAAACGTAAATTTTAACTCTCGGGGCATGGCAACTGACCGAACTAAATCATGGTAGATTAATTAGACCCCTGGGCCTCCAATAAAATCATCTAAAATATACACATATTATTTGTTTTAAAGCTATGGACCTCGAAATTCACATTGTTCAAAAAAATATCGAGGTCCATAGCTTTAAAAAAATAATCTGAGTATATTTTAGATATTTTTATTGGATACTAAGGGGTATAATTAATCTATCGCAATTTAGTTCGGTCAGCTGCCATGCCCCACGAGGGTTTTTTTTAAAGGTCATTTTCGTCGACAAATAGTAACAAAGGTGCGGATTTGGGATATGCGAAAACAAAAAATGGACGTTCCGCGGAGATTCACGTATCTGCACATGTTTTCATTCACTATTTTACATTCAGTATACTTTGTTAATTATACGTTATTGTACTTTTTATACTTTTTTATTACAATTTTGATTATGCATATATTAAAAGTTAATATTTTATATGTACACACAATATTGTAATAAAATGTATAATATAATATAATATAATTAATACTATAAACGGTTAAATAACTATTGTACCACGCTGTGTTTTCCGAATTTATACGAACCGACTAGGTTATATTGTGTTCCTTAGGGCCCAAACAAAAAGTCTCCAAACAAACGCTTAGACACAAAGGGCCATTCTTTCTCGACCAAAAACAACATTTAGTGACCAGTATTAGGTGTTCGTCAATCTAGATTATTACTCCGATTGATTACTAAATATCAGCTTTGGATCAAGGTTTACTTCCCAATTTTTAAGCATATTCCTTAAAAAGCATATTTTCTCGATTATAAGACCCATTACCATATTTTATTAAACAAATTTTAACATTTCTTTCGGTTATACGGTAAATGGAGATATTTCCCATTTTACCATATTTTCTAAACATATATTAACATTTTTTCTCGGTTATACCAAAAATGGAGATATTCCCATTTTACCATATTTTTAAACTAATTTTTAACATTTTTCTCTGTTATACCAAAAATGAGCATATTTCCAATTTTTAGAAGAAACAACCATTTTTCCGCGGTTAAAATGGACCTATTTCGTTCTCGCTAAAAATATAATTCTGCAATTTTTACATATAAGGTGGGGGTAATGATAAGAATGACTCCTAGGAATGGTCCTTATTAATATGTTATGAACATTATCACTATCTTATCATCGTTGCTTATCGCTCTGCATTTTGTTTCATCCTCTAGTAGACTGATAGTGAGAGTAAATGAAGACTGACAAAAGGTGACCTCGTTTCTCTGGACTCGTACCGCGGATTTTCGAGCCTCTGTGCGAAAATTATACTTTGAAGTTTATGTAAGCTGTCACGATCATCTCCCAGGTCTATTTGCGGGGTCATTTCAGGGTTATTTGGTGTACAAATAATATACTAAGACAGGCTCGCTACAGATACCGTAATTGTGAAATACAAAATTTTAAAAAATTCGTGAACTGAAAAAAAATGAAAAAAATGATCAAAATAAAAAAGCATGACACTAGACTCCCAACATGCTAAAAAAAATATAAAACATGTCCGGCGTTCGTATTTATTGCGGCTAAAAAAATTATTTTTTTTCAAATGCATGCCAATCAATTTTTCAAAAGAAGGTTTTCGAAACTCAAAAGTTTGATCAAAATTTGTAGGGTACTATTTTCAAAAAGCGTACTATTTTCATACTCATAATTAACACGTCTTTTACCGAGTAATGGACGCAAATAAACTGACAAAAAAGACTGGTAAAAATCAAAAATCTTGACACCAGAAAGACTCGCAATATGACAAAATATATATATGAAACCGAAGTGAAACCATGTATGGCGTGAATTTTTTTTATCTTATTGCACATGTTTTCTGTGCCAAAAATATCCATTCTTCCAAATGCGTTATTATTTGTGTCACTTTAAAAATTTTTTTAAAAATCACAATTTTCGAAAAAAAAATCGAATGCTGATTGAAACGAGAGTTATACAGAAAAACATATATTATGTTCATGTTCACATAATTAATACGTGCTTGATCGAGTCATACATAATCGGTGCTTGGAACGGCACAAAATAATGCTGGATAAACATGGACTTGTAATGTTAATTATTACGTCACATTTATGATTTTTTTTTTCGTAATTACGAAAAGGCGGATAATAAAAAAGGGGCAATTTACACATTAGCGATAGATTACGTAAAGTTTCGGGCCAAAGTATTTAGAATAAATATGACAAAATATGGCAAAACACTGTACGAATATACGGATGTATCTCTACTCCAAAGCCTGTTTCACGCATTTGGTTCACGCAGTGTAACGAGCAAACTCTATTATCTCTTTTGTGGCGAAAAAAAATGCAAAAATTGCGCAAAAGAAATGCTGAAAAATCGGCAACATGGGCTGAATGGGCGGCTCGATGACGTTTTGGGGCATGTTCGGGTACGAGAGGTTGATTGGTTGGGCAAGTGGCCATTGGTTAACCATTTGGGCATTAATGAGCATTTTCTTACCTCATTTGTTCCTTGGTTACATGCTGGATAGACATAAGGGGTTAAATATTGAATGATGTTGAGCTAGTCATTTTAATGGTCTAGTTAATTTGGTTTGGTCCTGTGTTGCGTTTTCAACGTTAGTCTCACTATTAAACTAGACTCGAAAAATACTAGACTCGAATTAACTACACCGACACATTTGAAGCTCCCGGGTCTTGGGCTGTGCGCTTGGCTAATCTGCGTCTCTCGATCGACTCAATTACACACCACACTTGCTCTGCTGTAGACATTTAACCGCCATTTGCAGGCTCCCCTATGGTTCAAAATCAACCATATTTAACCAGTCGAACCGCACCTTTCGGATCTTTTTCAGTGTCAAATTTCGTTGTTTGGCGGTTCGGTTAAGGCCGCGTTTGTACGGTTTGTTTTCGAGATGTGCGGTGTGTTTTCGATGTTCGGTGGTAATCAATAGCGTCGAGTCACGGCGGGCGAGGGGGCACCGCACCCCCATGTCAGGCAGCAGCAAAACGGGTCCGATCGTTGAACAAGTGTCTCCCTGCTCTCCCGCGTTAAATCCGGTACGCGCCCCGTCCCGACCCGTACCCCGCGCCCGACGTCAAACACGAAAGGCCCATCGACGAACTGGCCGAGTTTTTCGTCCATACGCGTACCCAGTACGGCGGCCCAGTGCTCCCAGAGCCTATGCGGAGACCCACCATCCTACTCATTATTTTTTCTCTTGCTCGCTCTCCCTCTCGTTCTCTCTCTCTCTTTCCCTCTCGCTCTATCCGTGAGGGACACACACACACACAACGAGAAAAAAGAAAAAACTCAATTTCACAAAAAAGACCAGAAAAAAAACGCACCAAACCGAACGACCAAGTGTGTGTGAGAGACGAGAGAGAGAGAGAGACCGAGCGCGAATATATATCCCGGTTAACCAGTGGGGTGACCGAAAAAAAACTTTTTTTTGTTCGGTGCCACACGAACCCAGAACACGAGTCGGGACGATCCCACCTCCTGAAAGCGAAGACTTTGATGATTCGTTAAAACACGTCGAAATATAGAAAAAACAATTGACCAGTCGACAAGGGCGGCGTGGTTAAAGAGAGTGGTTAACCAAATATAAAAGTCAACCGACGATACAGAGAATCAGCATAGAGATAGAATCGTCATGAAAAAGAAGATTTGGAATTAGGAACCGCCGGAACCTCTGTGTGTGTGTGTTGAGAGAGTCTGTAAGACGAAGAGATAAGACGAAGAGAGAGCCCGAAAAAAACGGGACACAAAACGAACTTTTCGAGACTATTTTTTTTTGTTACGAGAGAAAATTAAGACTACAGAGAAAATTGATTCTGTACGCGAGAAATTGGCCAGTAAATTGAACAGGAAGTTGGCCGACATGACCGAAACACAAAAGGTAGGTTCGGTATTATACGTTTAATATGCTTTTCCAACTTTTTCGCGCGTGTTTAATTTTTTCGATCAAAAAAGTATTTTTATCGCTTAGGTATTTGACCGAAAAATTTCTTTTTTTGGTTAACCGTGGTCTACCGAAAAAAAAAGTTTGCAATTAAAAAACGGCGTGGGATAAAAACTATCAACGACGGCACCAGTGTGATAAACGGGGAATCGTATCGTTTTTACGCACTGTTTACACTCGCCATGTTCGTAATTACGGTTTCTATAAATTTTTTTGATTTGGTTCGTTTTCATCTTCTGAATGGAACGTGGGGAGATCTTTCTCATCACTTCAAGCGTCTAAAAGACTATCAAGTGGTTCATTCCATTCCTGCACCACCACTACCACCTTTCACCCCATCCGGGATAGGGCCACTTACATACTAAGTAAAAATGGTAGACCAGAATCAATGAGTTCGAGGTAGGCTCGAAAACACTGCACCGAAACAATAGTGTTTTTTTCGTTCAGGTTTCGGTCACGTGATTCGACCCTATTTTGTAAGATGACCCCTTTGTTATATGGATGGATATAGGAAATAATCCTGTCTTTCTTAAAAAGTAGGGTTTTTGACTTGTGTATTAACAAATTGTACCGTATGAATGGTGAATAAAAAGCTACAAATAACCACAAATGGCTTTATATTCACTATCCGTAAGGTAATCACATTTGGTATTTAATATTTCATTAATATTGCAAAAATCGTAACGCTTAATTAACTATATGATACGGATTTAAACTAAAATATTACATTAACAATTATTGAAACAAAAAAATCACGTTTCGATATGATCATATTTTTGTTTCAAATTTTCGTCTCATATTTTTGTTTCAAATTTTTGGGTTCCTTATTTACATTGCTAGATAAACGTCATTTTTGTCCACATAAGGGCATTTAATGACAAAAATGTAATTATTCAAAGATTACGGTATCTATAAAAATAAATTACGGGATGATCAGCAACCGTAACCCGTGTGATAGTCTTTTCCAGTAAAGCCGGCATTTCGACAGGTCAATCGTGTTCGAATTTTGCCCCAAACTTTAAGTGGTGGGTTACGCGCTTTGCTCCTATTGGCCTGGCGTTGAAACCTAAATATTTCTGCATTTTCCGATATTATAATGAATAGACAACAGAGGGAAAATGACAGACGTGGCCCAACCCCCTGGCGCCCGGTATGAACTTTTGTGTTATAAAAAAAGTGTTCTTATTAAAAAATGTCTGATATTTTGAGCTCTCGTCCCAAAAACGATACACAACGAATAGTTACTCGAAGTTCCGCTTCTGGTGCCATTTGCCACGATTTTACGGTCATAACCACAGGGCCGCATTAACGCAAATATGATATAACTGACGGCGCATTTCATATGAAACTTGTAGGTATTGATTAACTATAGGTTATCGATTTAGACTAAAATATTACATTAATAACGGCACAAAATATTTTTTGTACCTAAAATTTAACTGGGTTAAACCTATTTTAGGTCAGAAAAATCCGATGCAGGGGAGTGTATTGTAATTGATTTTGCCATACAAAATTTTAAATAAATAAAAGCGCCACGCCTACCCAAATTATTCTGAGTCAATTATTATTGTAGTAGAGTGTGCGTGTTTTCATTCCGTCATTTTTGTCATTTATTCAAGTTCAACGCTAAGCCTTCTCACCTCACTCGCATCCAATCTCTCGAGCGTGTTATCCCCTTTTTCCACCTCTCCTCTCTGCCCACTTTCTCTGCCTTTTTTCTCAATATAAATTACGATTTTTTTTCAAAAAACAAAAAAATCACCCCTAACGTACCACGAGATCATACTGTCAAGGTCAGTTTTTATGACAATTTTGTACTCAACACTTTCTCTCCATTTTCCAAAAAAAATTCAACCCTTACGTATCACGCGATCATACTTTCATGGTCAGTTTTTTTATAAAAATGTTAGACCCCTCTTTTACCTCTCTTTTTCATGTAAATTAGGATTTTTCAAAAAAAAAATTCGCCCCAAAGTCATTTTTTTTGTAGTGGTAGTAATCAGCCTTACATTTTCCCATATTATCGTTTTTATGTCCGTTTTATTAAATATAAAAATTACGATACATTTTAAATTTAATATCTTGATTTTCGACACTTTTAAATTGAGATTTTTTATAGTGGTAGTAAACCTGACATTGATAATATACTCCAAAACCATCAATTATTCAAAGTGTCGTCAGATTCGGACTCAGGCCAAGTCCGGGTTTCCTTTATTGACCGCGATTTGGCATGTACTACCCCCTTTCCTTGATTGAATTTTGACCCTAATTAACGCTACAATTGTTGCACGTGAATATTTTCACCGAATTGATATCTATTAACGTGCCATTTAGCAGGACAAATAATGATTGAAGACGGTCAGATTTTGTAATGGAAGTACACCTACATGGTTCATCGTTAAATTCAATGTTAAACCGCCTTTTGGACAGTGGTAATTATGTAAATGTTCTGACCAAAAAACAAAAACATCATTTTGTTCTTACGTTAGCTGATGAAGTAAGCAATGACCAATGGCGCAAGCATATTTTAGTGAAGCGTATAGAATACCTTCAAAGACTAAATCTTCTTTAGAAAAAAATTGCCTGATTTTCCCCGGAATATTACGATATTTTATAAAGCATTTGTAATACCCTTCAAACAAAAAAAACAGAACGTCAAATATGGTCAGCTTTTTCGAAATACAGTGTCTTACAAAACAATTATCACATTTTCCCCATTGTATTACGATGTTTCATAAAGCATGCGTAATACCCATAAGAAAATAACCGGGCGGCAGGTATTGTCAGATTTTCGAAATATAGAATGCCTTAGAAAAACATTGTCAGATTTTTCCAATTGTATTACCATTTTTATAAAGCATTTGTAATACCCGTCAAAGAAAAACGACCGACAAATATTTTTCGAACATATTTCGAGCTATAGAATGCTTTAGAAAACATTGTCGGATTTTCCCGTTGTACGACGATGTTTTATAAGGAATTTGTAATACCCGTCAAACAATATTTTAGCGAAACCTATAGAAACCCTCAAAGACCAAATATACGTTAGAAATTTTTTCAGATTTTTTCCATATGACATTTTATAAAGCGTTTGTAATACCCGTCAAAAATACCTAAACGATTTCATTTATAATACATTGATGTCACTTATTCACGAGAGATTAACCGAGGATTCGGGTTATTTGTTTAACTTTATATATTACAATTTCATAACGATTAGGGTTTAAATAAATCTGTTTCGTTATAGGTTTTCAGGTCACTGATTTCTGCCAAAATTAACCTTTGGCTTGGTATTCTGCTAAATTGGCCACCTAAATTTATAAAAAAAAAGTTGGCCCTGAGGTGAGTTTAGACGGCATAAGCACAAAGGTATATGTTTTGCAGAATACCTACCGAGCTGAAGGTTAATTTTGTTAGTAAATCAGTGAACTGAAAATTTATCGACTTTCTATCGGTTTAATTATTTGATGTTCTGGAAAAGTGTTATTATTCAGTCAAATAACTTCTGCACTGTTTTCTCAATATTAGTTTCCGATGTTCCTTACCATTGAACATGTCAAGTTAGAAAAACAAAAATTGAGTCTTTTCTAAATAATTTTTAACTTTAATAATAGATGAAAACGTTACGGTTCATAGGATGTGTTCCATTTCAGATAATGACCAACGATATTTATTTTCCGATTTCAGCAAATGCTCAAGGAAACTAGGTAAAAGAACAGGTCATTTGGGGTCACAATTAACCATATATCCTGATGAAAATATAGGCTGTGCATACTATTTCATTATATTCTAATGATTGTAAATATTGAGTTAATGTAATGTTTTAGTCTAAATCCAACGCCAGGATACTGAATAATACAATATCCTCTTACCATTGGTTGTAATAAAAAAATTAACCAGGTATTATGCCTATAGTTATTACGCATATAGTTATGTCATATCCAGCTAGTTTACCGTGAATTGATGATTTGTTGCCTATACTATCGATATATGCGCTTAGTTTCGGTTATTTTGCGGGTCAATAGTTGAGGTCCTATTATTCCCCAAATTTTCAAATTGTTTTGTGAATGGGTAACGTAGTGATTTTAGAAAAACAAATTAAATACTGTTTGCGCGACACGTCTGATCCATAATCACACTCGACTACCCCCATCGTAGTGACCGTGACCTTGAGTCGTGCGTTTGTGATTAGGACCTGAAGTAATGCCTGACCGGTCACTTTACGCCGCTTGAACGAACGTCCGACTATCGCGTCTCGAACGCGCGTACGCATGCGCATATCCCTCGTGCGTACACAGGTTAAAAAAGCTTCCCATGGCGGCAGGGAGTGAGCTCTTTGTTTGACATCGACCTTTGCGTCACCGTTCATATCGTATTAAAACCACGTAAATCTGTCACTGATTTTTGCATAAGTTGATTAATGCTACGTGAAAAAAACCCGCCCGGTTTGTTTAGCAGGGAATTTGGTAGTGAAGAAGAAGAAGGGAAAAAAGATGCAGAAGGGACTCTGCTGCGGAGAATGATAGAGAGAGAAAGGTGATGCAGGCTCTCATTCTCGTTCACGTTAACTTAACATTCCAACCAGGCCCAGCGGGGAGGAAAGTTTTAGTTGAACATTGTTAGAAAGATTAGAAACTGTTTTTACTAATTATCTAATCGGGGGAGAGAAGGAGTGCGGGAGGCAGAGAGAGAGAGAAACAGAGAGAAATGACCGAGCGAGGAACGTATTCCAAATGAAATGTTACGTAACATCAATGAGGGTTTTGGGGGTTTTGACTGCATTAAATTGGCTTGATTCTAATCCTCATCTTTATTATCAAATCCTGTCTCCCATGATTTTGTTATACTCATGTTTTGTGCCGCTTGTTTATTCTTTATGGTTCGTACTTTAATTGTTAACCATTTTCAAGTTAACCACCAAAAATAACCGTATAGCGTATTTATAATTGTGAATAATCCCTTGAAAGCCTGGGCTAATGTTCCTGTAATGTGCATTCTATTACATATAGATTCGTTATGATGTCTATAATCTATATTATTAAAGGAACGTTAGCCCTAGTTTTCAAAGGATTTTCACAGCTATAAATACGTTATACGGTAATTTTTGGTGATTAACTTGGAAGTGGTTAAACGTTATCGGATGAGCAAGAAAGCAATAAACAAGTTTCAGAATATATGAATATGAAAAAAATGTGTATTCGTTTATGTAATATCCCACAGGGTGACGGTTTTGAATCAATTAGATTTTTACCACTTTCGTAAGCCTAAATTTAGGCATTTAGACACTTCATATTCAAACCATTAGGTTACCAAAA
>SCLF01118282.1:0-10773 GCA_004367975.1 Mesochordaeus erythrocephalus
AAAATCCGAAATTTTTTGTGGCGCTTTCTAGTACTTGTGGCGCTTTCAGGTGTGGCGCTTTCAGGTACCCCACTGTAAAGTAAATGTACTGTCTACGATGTACTCCTTATAAGAGAAAAATTAACTACAGTGAGGAAAAAAAATAGTCCGATAGTCAGAACGATTATCGTCATCATTATGACCATAATCGTTCACTGGTTTAAATGCGGACTGCTGGCATATCTTTTCGTGAACGGTGCTACTTAATATGAAAGGTCTTGTACGAATATGGTGATCTATCAATCAAACTACCTAAACTGGTCATTCTGACCATTCCAGGCGAAAATTGCAGAAATTTTCCCACTCTCACACACCTATCCAGAGTGGCCCCTCCCCCTTCAGGCAGCAATTAAGCGGTTAACGAGACTTAGCCAGTCTGATAGAGTTTTTCCTGCGGGTTTTTCATCTCATTACTTAAAATTTGATATGTTTGAATCACGCGGTACGTGATTGGTACGAAACGTAACAGTTATGGTAATTTAAAACTTCACGATAGGGGTTTTGGGGGGTTAACTGTACGAAGGAGTCTATTTTTGGACATTCTGAAAATAGACTCGGAACCGTCAGAAAAAACTCTAAGTTAACCGCTTAATTGCTGCCCGAAAGGGTGGGGGACATTCTGGATAAGTGTGTCTCAGTGCTATTTGCGGTACAAAAAATTTCGCAGATCGTGCGTTGAACAACGCAGCGACTATTGACCTCTGTGGTCAGAAAAACACTAGGATTTTTGCGTCTTATTGGGCCTGATGAATCGCGAGTGGAAAATATACCGCAAGAAAATACATAATCAATAGGAACTATAGAGCGAGATTCGAATAAATAGCTCAATAAAAAACTCAAATAAGCCCCGTCAGGGCTTATATTTATCTAACGGTTGATATAGGAAACTGTGAAGAAAGAACCATTACCACTTGACTCCGGTTGCCGACTCTTATCGCACGAGTGTCTCGTAAGCTGTTATAAAAAACAACTTGAACTATAATCGTTTTCGTGCATAATACACATTCTCAATTTCAAGATTGTGCGAAAACTACACGGATAGACCTACACTTACGCTGAAATCTGTGCCGATAGACACACATATATATTGACACACTCAAATAGCTTGATAATCAATATTGAGTTACGTACCATTATATCCCAAATTTCCTAAATTTAGGCATTTAAACATTGCAGGTAGAAAACATTCAATCTCCAAAATACATAACGGGCTACAGCGGAACTTTTGACAACCTAATGGTTTGAATATGAAGTGTCTAAATGCCTAAATTTAGGCTTACAAAAGTGGTCAAAATCTTATTTATCCAAAAAGGGCGGGGAGGTTAAATTTGGGATATACGTGTCGAAAGTTATCCTAAAATATGCACAGCTGTCTTAAATTGTAAAAAAAAAAATTTAAATTAATTTTTTTAAAGATAATTTGTCCACTAGAAGTCGTCCCAGGCAACAATTTGGTGATTATTTTCCGTTTTTAGCCTCCACTTCCAGTGTCACTTACGCATAACTACGTTAAAAAAGGGAGGTGGGTCCTCGATAGTAAATTCGGCGTAGCACCACTAACGGAGGTTATGGTATCATTAACGAAAATGTGTGCCGAGCGGCCGAAACTAAAACGGATAGCGAGACTTAATGGCGGGCGTAGAAAACACAGTGGGTCGTAATAAACCGTTATACAACTGTTAAGTACTTTTTAGGAATGTAACAAGAATACGATGTTATTTCTTTGAGCTGGGTCTTAGATAGGAAAATACCGAGCAGAACTTTCAGTTAGAATTTTAGTATAATTTCGACGAGATGTTTGGCGTAACAATAAATTTGTATCGGAAAATTAATCGAACCGAAAAAGAAAACACTTATCCCACATTCACTAGTGCGAGGCAATACGTACGCACAGATTTCAGCTTATGGGTAGATCCATTCGTGCAGCGTGCGGGTTAACCTATTAGTTAACCTACTATGGGCAGGAAACAAATATAATAACGTTAAAATGCGTATTTTTTACAACCACTTCAAGTGGTTGTATTTGACCTACTATGGGCTGGAAACAAATATAATAACGTTATAATGCGTATTGCTTACAACCACTTAAAGTTGTTGCATTTGACTGTATTCCTGTTAACACTAACTGGTTGCCACTGGAACTCCAACTGGTTGCCACTGGAACTCCAACTGGTTGCTACTGGAACTCTTTCACTTACTGTTGACTTTTCAGTTCTATACTTTTTATTGGTAATATAAGTACACTGTAAATTCAAGACATGATTGCGTGGCATTAGTTGCATAACGTGGGCCAACCAACCCTAACTATAGATGGTGTGATTCTGCCACCGAGTTGAGTTGGGACTAGTCATGTACTACACTTACACGCCTCAATTAGTCACTCAATATCACATGGATTATAATGTGTTGAATGTCAGGAGTACAGACTCTTGGACCCTAGGCCGGAATATGACTAAAGTATTTAATTTCAGGAGCACAGACCACTGGCGCCTAAGCCCAGATATGACTAAAATATAGCAAATTGTCAGAGTTCACTTGATTACTAAACTCTAACGGAATTTCCCTCACTACAGTTATGGCCCAAAACCGAAAGTACAGGTATGTGTATGGATTCACTATATCTCTCGGGTACCATATTGCACTTTTTTATGCACGGACCCTGTTTTTAGCGTTTTTAAGGCCATTTGTTACAAGAGGATTAGGACAGCTGTATCTTGGATAGAAAAACGTCTATCAGCATTTCCACCTACAATTGTATTCCTCATATGTTAGGTTATGCACCACCCGGAAATTTTATACTGGAAATTTTATCCTGGAAATGAAGATTCGAAAATTCAGCCGGATCATAGTTAAGTGGATAAATAACATAGGCTTCTAGGGCCACGTATTCACCCGTAAGCTTGATTTTATCGATTGTCAAGTATTTCAGAATATTTGTCTTCGTTGCTTGATTCTTCTTGTTATTAATTGTACGTGGAATGTTATTAAACTCAAAATAAGAGTGGGCCCGATCTTAAACATTAAGCTGTATTATGAATGCAAGTGAAGCAGACAAGGCTATTAGAGTGGCGACTAATAGATAACCGAAATATACAAATAGTATCGCAGCGAGCTCCCCAAGAGGATTTTATCCTGTTTCGTTTTTTCTAGACTTCGCTCTGTAGTCTTATTGAGATAACCTTTATAGACGCAATAAGAGAGAAAATAACACCAAAATAGTTCTCGAGATGTAATATTATTAGCTAAATTTAGTCGGAATTTTCTCAAAAGGGTGCATAGGGGTTACGCTCCAAAAAGGGTACGCAGGAGTTAACGTAATTTAGGTACTGGTAACCAAATATCGTAATATTATTAGCAAGTATTTAATGCGCTGCTCAATAAGCTCTAGCTTGAAAAATATCAATGATTTATTTAATATTCAATACTATAGAGTATATATCAAATATATTAACTTCTATGGTACCCTTTTGTCAAAGAACCCCTGTGATACCATTTGGTCTCTTCATAGCGCTACTAATATACATATTGAAAATTATAAATTTTGTGTACAAGCTATTTTACTTCACTATTCCGCTAAATCACTATTCCCTTCTTGGAATTCGTGAACGATTAAATAAAATTTTCGAGAGAACATATGGCGCTAAAAAGCTTAATTTCTATTTCTGCGATAAAAAATGGTTGTCTTCACTATATATTTTGAAGACATTTTAAACCAAAATCCATTACGCGCAAAAATACCATGTGACTACCAAGCACCCAAACATCAATTTCCGGTTTTGGTGTAGCACAAATGGGTCGATGCATCAAGACATTACTATCTAAGTTTACGGATAAGAAATTTCTACGGGCTGGAATAAATTTGACACTTGAAAAAACGGAATTCGACACTGAGTGTCGAATTAACAACTGGAGTATGAACTCGACATTCACCCAGCCCGAAAATACATTCAGTTTCTAGGTAATTATATTGCTGTGTTAATAAGAACCTTAACGTAAGACGATGATATATTACTGGAGTATGTGGTGGATAATGTACTGCCAATAGTAACTGACTATGCAAAAGGAGGCGATTTTTGGGAAATTTGGACGCCACAAGTCATAAGTGAAGCCGTGATAAAGTATGAGTTTTCCATGTTAATTCAATATTTATTGAAACTAACTATTAAGCGACGAATTAATTGGAGCCTTTAATATTACAATCGACCCTGACAAGGTGCTCGCTCTTGTCGATCCATTGGCTGATTGGATACAAGACATTCAAACAATAGTAGAGGATTCAGAGGATTTGTCAGATCCAATCACATTAGCTACGATTAGTGTGAGGCTAATTGGAAGCTTGGACACATTAACAGGACTGGGTTTTAAGTAAATTAACCCGCACGCTGCAGTTTACCTTTACCTCCTTGGCATAAATGTAAATGCCCACAAGCATAATGGCAAAATACTAACACGCATGCGGATTTGGGATATAGCAAAATCGATAAGCCCTAGGACCCATATCTCAAGCAATCATTCGATTAGTATTGAGAGTTACGTCCCATTATATACGCTTAATTTTTTTGGTCGGATAAGGGTCGAAAGGGAAAGTATTTATCCAGTTTTTTACCGAAATATTCGGATTTTTCGGATTTTTGGCTTTACTTCGAGTCAAAATTCGTGGTCGAACATTATCCCAAGATGTGCGTACGAAATTTCTGTTTAGAAGTACCGCTTGATGTTTTCCTAACTAAGATACAATTGAGCTAAATCGTAAAAATATTAATTTTTTAATAAGTCGTTTCTGAAGTTTTTGAAGATATTTTCCGATTAAGCAGCATCTCGAAGAACAATTTGGTGTGATTTCCGATTAGAAAAAAATCCGGTTTTTACGTTCGGTCTGAAACCACGCTGGAAAAAAAACGGAAAATTTTTTAGATGGGGGTCTAAGCCATCAAACGTACTTTTGATAATGTACCTTTTCCTACAGTTGTGACATACGTTTGTTTGAATAGTTAATTAAGTTAATCTTACGGCTAGTTTGATGCAATGGACTCCTAGCCCCTCATTCATTACTTGCAAGTTTCTGGGCAATTCTTAGTTTATAATTTAGTAACATGTTTGATTACAAATCTGGGTATATCGATCGATCCATACACCGAGGGGGTATTTAATGTGAGCCGCAAACATAATGTCGCTGCGATTTCCGGTACCAATGTACCTTGAGAAAAACCCGTAGATAAGAAAACTTTATTTCGACGCTGGAAATTTCCAATCTGGATGAATTTGAAAGCACTCTTTCATTCATCTATTCTCATTTTGGCGTTGCAGGAAAAATTCAGAATTATTGAATATAGCATTGACCAGTGGATACAATTTCGCGAATTGCTTGTAGATAACAAAACTGTCTCATTTGAGGCAGATCTAAACGCCAGCTCTTCGTTTCCATATCGGTCCAAAATTTATTAACATGTTATTGAAACGTTTACAATTAGTAACTTAAATTATAACTAGGAACTGTGTATTAATATATAATTTAATTGCATTAGTTGATAATACAATGGCTAAGTCCGACTTTAAATGCCACTTTCTCACCCGTAAATGCATCTTCTTAATTAGAAAGAACTGTTTTTTCTCTAAAGCTGCGTGAATAAATATTTTTCATGAAATTCTTACCATTGCAAATATAGGGTATCAGTCTTTCAATATTTATAGACAGACGCTGTGAATAAAGGGAAAAAGTTTATTATTTGGTTAATTTTCCATAATGTAGAAATATGTTTACATGTCATTACAGTATCCCTTAATGCGAGCTTCTAGACGACGAATCCCCAAATTTAACATATATATTGAAAGATTGATGCCCTAGCGTTGTAATGGTAAACCAACACGAAAAAAGGAAATTAAAGATTAAAAGTACTTTGTCTAAACTAAAATAGATATTTCAAACGATAAATACCGTTAGATCAGCAAAGAGTAAGTATTTAATCATTCAAAATTTTAAAATGGTTTATTTACTTTTCGAAAAAACAATTAAAATAACAGACACCGTGCCTCGTTGGAGGCACGTTTGGTTGTATTCCACGCTCGGTCGCACGCGAGACCCTAACAGTAGAGCCTTGCACAAACCGACAGTCATTAATTTCATTGTGTATGACAGATCGCGGAAATATTTTATCTATTTTTGGACAAACTAAAAAGATAACTAATAAATATTAGTGGTTTATCCGGTTTACCGTTCCCCTCAAGGTTACGCGACACCGTTTAGGGTTGATATTAACCACAACGTTTCGACCCCGTTAAGGGCTTTATTATTTAAAATTGGTCATAAATATTATTGAAAGCTATTGAATCATGTGTATGAACGACCTCCGTTCCTATAGAAATTACATTATTAACTTCCTATAGACCTCGGATTTGTTCCACTTGAAAGTGTTTGGATATGGTTCAGAAACGTTTAACGCAATTACAGTCTTATTTCGTGCATTTTGTACTATAATAGGCAGAATATAGCGGTCGACCCCGTTAAAAAATAAACTTTACCTGGTGAATCACTGTAATCAATAAAATGTCAACTCGGACATAGACATATAAAATAATGATATATTAACGAGGGAAATCAAACAACTTCCCTAAGCGTTACGGGTCAGTAAGTCAGTATTATATATAATCATCCTCAACTACAAGTATATCGAACATATTTTCTAAAAACGACTGAATGGCTGGTTGAAATCAGATACTGCATAATCGGTCGAGGATACTTGGCGTAAAGACAGTCTAACTAGGGAGACACCCAGACTGTGGAAACAATGGAGGAGATACTATTAATCAGGGGGTCTTCGTCGTAAGAATAGGAGACTATATCCATACAGTTGCATATTACGTAAGACACCAAAGGTGTATATAGTCAAATACCATAATACAATTGATTTACTAGAACATGTAATGCAATAGTAACTGAATGAGGAATTACATTTATGTAATACATTAGTACAACCAGGATCAGATGCTGAACTTAATGGACACAAATGGTTTTAATCTTATCGCCATTTATTTTCGTACTTAGAGAACGACTCCAAATTATTCAATTACTTCTGACATTTGCAAGTCGTACCTATATTACAGAACATATATAGTACTTCGTGATATCTACCAACATTATAAATTGCTAGCACTACATATAAATAATGAGACTCCAGTTACCATTATTACCACATTTCCGATACTAAATCTACTTACAAATGATCAAATAGCACCATTAATATACAATTAACGTTGAACTATGAATGGCATCCTACATAAGATATTCGATTTAAGATTATTTACGTATCATTCATTCAAGTAACCGAATATTATCCTGTTTAATAGCTTCTACTCCCCAACCACCTATAAACATATACAGTTGAACTAGCGTTTTTCAACTAATGCAAATTTCGGATAATTTTATATCGCGTTCTCCTATGATCTTTATAATTGCGATATATATTTAAAAAACTTACACAACTGTAACTTTCACTGTTAGTTCGAGTAGGTGAGGTTCCAGTGAGTCCAAAATATTGTTTATATAGTTCATATTCAGTTATCAGCTTATTGAATATATTACTTTATATTACTACTTAACGAAATTAACGAAATAAAAACAAAAGTATTACAATCATTCACTTAATCCGTATATATACAAATTATATAACAATATTGGAAAATGCTAATAATAATGAAGCACATATATATATAGACGCATATATAAATCCACGAAACATATATAATATATGAAGTTGTGAAACACCCGGCTATACTAATATATACATGCGCCAATGCGGTAAGTAATTTTGGTTAAGAGAATAGCTCGCCCCTAAAGAACGCAGAACCTTTAAATATGGTACGTTATGTCGCTAATAACAGACCTTAAATATTTTAGTTAATCTTGCAGTTCAATAATTTAGACAAGAGATTAAATGATAACATATTTTGTCTTATGTTATGTATTACCGAATTTTCGTAGGGCTATCTGAAAACACGTTAGGGTATATGAAGACCAACACTTCGTATGGTCCAAGATTATTTCATAAAAGTATTCAGGACATTCGTTCCCTGACATTTTCCAATGTACCAAATTTTGTTTATCATATCTGCTCTGATTTCTCCTAACGAATATTATCTGCAATTCAAATTGTAACGACAAGAATTCACGTAATGGATTTCATAACGGAACGAAACCAAATGACACCTAACGAGATCGGACAGGAGAATGTGGCAAAAAGACGTAAATCCATATACAACGAATTAGGTTATATCATAGGTTTGTAAATGACGTAGCCTGGTAAAACGATCTAAGAGAATGAGGTCAAGCTCACTTTAGCCCTCGAAAAAAGGGACATTTGTTTTAACGAACACATTTCTGGTGAAAACAAATACCGTAACGCTATTGTACTCAGGAACAAATTCCTAACTGGTGAATCGCAATTAGGTCGTGGCAGACACGCAGCTGGTCCGCTTCTCTCTCACCACTAACATAGCATACAAACTATAAAAGTAGCTGCATCCCCCACATATTTCGGTCCCAACCTACATATAATTTTAAATCATCCATTATCAAATTCAAATTTGACTGGTTCTCGAAAGTAGATTAAGGATGTTAGTTTGTTTCTAGCAGGATATTATGGTTTAGAAAAGCGCTAACAGGGTCGTGTTTCATAGGTACAGCAGAGTGTACGGCTTAAATGGTAAAAAAGAAGCTCTCAAGATGTTAAACTACAAGTGATATAACATTAAATTGTATCACTTACATTTTTCGATACTAATCTGAAGAACTACGCTTATTGTGGGCATCACAATTGTAGAAACCATGTCGGAAATTTTTGCCGCTTTACAAATCAATAAATACTTTGCGTTAATATGTGTTCATCAACGTCACATATTGTATGAATTTAACGTCTATATGAATCGAACATGTATACTTCTCTGAATTTAATTAAGTATTAACCTTCACAATTTTTAATCCAAGCACATCACCAGACTTTGAGGAAGGTGCAAGCATCATTGTTGAGCTACTCCTGGTTTATTTTCCGGAGTTATACGCCCAAGATTGGCTCGATTACGTTAGGCATCGCGTGGTTGACTGTCAGTATGTATATATATAAACCTGTTTATTCATAATATTTACTATTTCCACAACTGTTTATACCGCGATTTTAAAGTTCTGAATTTTTACCCACAATCATGGATTTGGACTTTCAGTCTGACTTAGGAAACGTTTCATCACATCCCCTGTGGGTTGTCAATCTAGTTTTCAATAATTCCTTACTGTATAGAACTATTCCTCTCAAGGAGCGTCCTTGAACTGGATTATCGATTCTTTACGAAGATAGTGAAATTACGCGTTATTTCGAATTTTGGGCGTAACTCTGTACAGCCAACGTACCGGCTAAAAACCGTGAATCAAGCCGTATTTTTAGAAATATACCGGACGTTAGATTGGAAATAGATACAGAATTAGCTATAGCAAGAATACTATCGTGCCGCGAAAAGTGTGAGAGGTCAATTGGGAGCGTTAAATTCCACGCGCATTGATATTAGGTGTACAGAATTTAGGTCCTGCAAAATATTATAAACCCAAAAATTATAAATAATTTATTAATATTTGTAATATGTAAATAACTAAACGTATCTTGCAAAATAATATTGAAACCAATCATCTTGTTTTTTATTGAAGGCAGCTTAACAAATGTTTGCTTCCATATCATGCGAGATTTTGGAAAAAGTTGCAGCAGATGTCTTTTCATCGACATCTACTTCGATGTATTTAGCAACGTTTACGCATGTGATATAACTGGACGTAAATTGAATCCTTTAATGAGTTATTGTTTAGGTAATAGCTAATTGTGATAACTAATTGTGACGACGGTAAACGATAAGTTAAATTGGTTTAATGAGGTTCGTTGTGAGATAGTTGTTGCAATGGGAATAATAATTTCTCGCGCAAAGCTCAACGTAAATCCTCTGCTGGAGTCTCGTAAGTTCACACCTCCCCTCCATTCACCTCTTAACCAGCAGATACCACTTTACGTTTTTTGAATAGATACCGCACCTGCCTCTTTTGGCGATCGAGTTTTCATTTGCATTTTTCTGGAAAACCATATTTAGCATCGTTCAGAAATTTTGCGTATTTAAAGATTAGCACATTACCAATGTAACAGTATTTTTCGGGGTGTTGTCCATCGTGTCGAATCGCATCGCTCTATTTTCGCGTAATTAGAATCCTAAACACGCCTACATTTTGCACCAATGTAACAACCCGTATATTTTACATATTGGAAAATTTGAAGCGATTCGACACGATGGGCACACCCCATTTTTCGATCCAACATATCCTTTTTAGATTTAGTATAGTAACGTCCAAACTGAGCGTTGTCAAAGTGAATGCCATTTTTACATGCCAGTTTCTCAGCCCAAAATGAATTTTCGTAATACAAAATAATTGTACCTTGGAATGCTTTTCAAATTCATGATAAAATAATAACTTTTTGCAACTTTATTTAGTGTAATACCCCGAAAACTGAATATTTGGTCTATTTCACTCTCTTCAGGTGCTACAACATTTTTGCTTTTATCTCGAGAACACCTTAGTATTTTTAATGAAACTTTTAACGTTACATAGCTAGGTGTTAAGTCTTACCATATACAGTCCCTACCCCCAGTTAGTTACCCCCCAGTTAGTTACGATTTTTTGGGAAAAGTGTATTTGATCTCAGTTAGTTA
>SCLF01118393.1:0-10773 GCA_004367975.1 Mesochordaeus erythrocephalus
TGCATAGAAAGTATATCGTCGCCATCAACCTCGTTGTCACTATCCGAACAATCGTTCTGGTCGTTCTCTACCATCACTTGTTATTATGAGGAAGGACTGCATTTGGATCAGGCTCTTTCGTTGGATTATACAATCGGCGTCAATTTTTTATCCGATTTTATGTTCTATCCTCTTGCCTGATCGCTGGAGTGTGTATTAGGTTCGCACAGATTCCTGATTATTAAATATTTCGTATTACTTCGTGTTCTCTCATTGAGGCTTGCACGTTATTATAATCAATTACTATAATTAAGAGCCGTGACCAAAGTATGACATCTGTCATCTATTAACATTCTTTTATTGGTTGCTCAATCAGATAGCAAATTACCAGATGTTCACAATATACATATGATCTTATAAAGCTGTCAGCAGCCGAAATTTCCACATCCAGTATGCAACAGTAAGCTTGACCGGCTAATGCATATAATTACGCCATTAATTATGCACTAACATTTTATGTTATAATAAGTTGTTTCGATTATTAAGTGTAATTGCTCAATTTTAACGAAATTTTTCAACATATATCCATATTCCTCACCTCCTACGGTTTCTCTGTAAATCCTTCCTAATAAACCCTGGTTTCTCTCCATTTTATCTAGAATATTTAATTAACGGTAATTTAGTCCTAATTCAAATATACCTGATGATAACTACGAAGCGAACATGTATTATCATAGCTTATTACCATAACTTATTAACAAACTTATATTACCATTTGAGACAACTGTTCCTTACTTAGGTTTACCGACAGCATGTCCACATTATTATACGACTAGAATGTGCAAACACCGGAAAATTCAAGCATATTATCCCATATCAAACTTAACTCGTTGATGAAATCCTTTGATTGTCACATACAAATTTAACGCATTGCCAAACCTGAGAAACTGTATGTGATCGACTTTGTGTCGGGCAAGTCGGACAAATATATTTTAAATTGCAACCATTCTCTATAAGTAACGTGCAATTACTCGTGCAACAGAAAGTTACGCACCTAAATCTTGAAAAATCGTCCAAAGTTTTATAATTTTGCAATTAACTCTCCTCTGATTAAATTACTTTAACAATCTTAATCGTACTTCGATTTCTCTGGTGTTTGGTTCGTGAGATAGCAATAAACGATTTTGATTGGTCTGTTGGTCAAATTCGAAACGCACTCTAAATCATAGACTTTTTCGACTGCGCTATTAGAAGTTATCTTAGCGTTAGTAACAAGAAAATGCGCGGGACAAGATAACTCGCCTGCGCAGTTAATTAGTAACCAAATGATTCATTCGGCTTGCCAACGAGTCGGTTTAGTCGCTTTCAAAGGAAGATAAGTTTCAGTAATTCACAATAATTTCACGGCGTGGTACGCACTACAAAAATATATAGGAGCCCTATTTGTGGCAGCGGCTCCTAAACCATCCTTCATTACTGTGTTATTATTGCGTTAAACATTTCTCATTTTTCCAGAAGCTACTGCCCGACCCAAATGACCTGAATAATGCGTGATTAAAGACTAACCCTTTGCTGCTCTAACTGTACTTCTATGTTGAAAATATCTCGTTTGGTATTGGTACAGTAGCGTTCAAACTGAGCGTTATGAAAGTGAATGCAAAGGTAAACAATCATATTGTACAACGATCCCTATGGATCTCACTGTACTAAAACCAGATCCATTTTTTCAAAGGACATAGCATTATATGTCCGGCATCTACCGGTTAACGCATACTACTAATAAATGTTTCATCGAAAAGTTAAGTTTTATAATGCAAACTTATGAAATATGCCGCTTATTGCCTATGTTACCCTTAATTTCTTTTTCAAAAAGACCTAATTATTAAGGATTCGCACGGAATCGCACGCGTTCTAGTTTATTTCATTTCTCTAGACTTACAACCTTCTATTTGTAAATTGGTGCATAAGCTATCGAAAGCAATGGCCAAAATAACCAGTTCGCAATAAGTACATTGTCGTATTGTAGCATACATATTTAGCTAATAAAGTATTCTAGTATATTATATGAAGATTCTACAAATATCCTACAACGATTCTACAAGGATTTCACTAAGAGTCTACAAAGATTCTACAAAGTAATTCCAGGGAATAGTCAATGTTTTATATGCAGTAGAGACTTGTCTGTCAATATCCAACTTTTTTTTTCTACACTATGATTCCTCATAGACTCTCATATCCGGCTATAACCGGAATACCACAAACGATGGGTTCTATTTTAAATCGGAAGGTTCACACTGACCTCTACTATTCTCGGCCAGGGCTTGATTCCACCAGAAACCTTGTAATACATACCATGTCCCACTCTCGGTTCGACTAAATTATTTCTGTATTACTAACATTGAATATAGAAGCAAGACTATTTAACAAAGTGCTTACTCCAGTAACCCTACTTTTATTAATCTGACGTAATATTTTACATCATGCAGCTACCTCATGTAACGCATATAGGTTATTCTGAGGCAACTACATATTATTTCTACAGGTAACTTAGACCACCACCTTACCTGACACATTCAGGTGTCATTCAATCATAAAACCGCTGGTAGAATACAACTAGCAGTTTATCTCATAAATCTAATTAGTTCTAAGGTCAAACTTTGAAATTAATAAACCATTATCAACGCTAAATTGTGTGATCTGGGAGATGCCGTCCATGAATTGGTAGACGCCCAGTTTCGGTAAATTATAACAACCACGGCATACGGTTACGTAGTACTGTGAACTTAACAAACATTGCGAACAAATAGCTGAGCAATAATTGGCCGACAATATCGAATCATAGCGCAACCAAAATAATTGAGTCAAGGCGTTAAATCCATCTAGTTAATAAAAAGACAGCCTATATCGAGTATAAATATAAACATGTCTTTAAAGAACACAATAATTGGAGTCGCTGCTAATGGGCTGTTCGCGTTGCAGAGATAATGAGCATAGTGAGCCATCGAGGTGTTAACGATGTTAAGTTTACGTAAAGTTTAAGTCGAGGTTAATTCAATGGTGACAACGATAATTAAAGGTCAAGTCAAGCATGAAGTATACAATGATGGATTACAGTAATTCCGCGTTCGGTACGGCGTTAATTTCAAGTGTAAACTTCATGGTTAGTTTTTGGCTTACATCCATCTACACGGTCCAACTTCGGACTATATAAATATGTATGTCGCTTCTCATGGCCCACGGATCAGCCGTATCCAGGGCGAAGGTTAGATTTCACGTTTCCGCTCACCACCATTATTGAAACAATTGATTTAATGGAAATTTGTTAGAAAATCGTTTCAAATTGCTAATGTTTTGAAAATGGAATTTTCCGGTTTAAATTAGGTACGCCAAGCGTATAATCAATTTTAGCTTATGGTCAGATCGATGCAGATTGACGCGATGGAAGGCTTGCTGACTATACGTTATTTCGGCAGTCACAAATACTATGGCCGGCTTAGCCCGTATGGTGTCGTATACGAGACCCGGGTAAGGGATAATTTTACTTGAAACCGAATTGGGGATGGCTTTCGGTCTACGTCCTGTCATCTTACGATGGCTTCCACTTTCGTGCGGAAAAACGAAAAAAGAGAAATTTTCCTTATGACCGGCTAAGTGCAACAAAGTCATCCTTTAAGGTTAACCATAAAAATTGCCATACAAATATTACGCCATAAACCACTTGAAGAGATTATAATAAAAATTTATAACCAAATTAACTATTAGGTATTAAATATTTTATGCCATATTTATATATACTTTTTAATCCGTCACAAATGAGCGCGCTCTTAAAAAATCTACTTTTTCAAACAGTTGGAGTCAAAATATTTAGTGGCCCTGAAAAGCCCGTTTGTTTGGACAGTTTTCTTCTTTTTCATTCAAGGTGGCTACCATTTTTTCCTATAACCTATGCGCACAGGGCCCTGAAAGATTTCAAGTTAGTCTCACTAGATCGGTCGGTACATTCTTCCATACCTTTCTAATCGTTCGACCGAAATCGTCCAAATTTTTGTGGTAAGTGCACTCCAATGCACTAGTCATTATGGCCCAAATTCCATAACCCAATGGATTTAAATCAAGGCCGAATTTTGCCTTGTTTTCTGCCACGAAGTGCTGAGTTTTTTCGTTGTATGGCAAGGTGTGCCATCCTGCTGGAAAGTCTATTTTCCATTTGGATAAGTCTTCTTTAGCCAAGTAATAACTTTAGACTACAATATGGCAATATAGACGTCTTCTCTTATTTTTATGACCTTTGGAATTCGGGCGAAGAATATTTTCGTGCCATCAGACAAGAGTACCCCAGGTACATAATCTTCTGTGTAGTCTTCGTAATACCTTTAAATCGGCACTTTCTTCAGCTTTGTCAACCTTGAACTTTGGTAATTATCTAGTGTCCCTACGATTAGGTTTATTTTCAAAAAATGCAAAATCTTCGTACATATTTCGAACCGTTTTTCTTGGGCAGAGTTGTTCACAATTGTCCATTTTTCACCACACGTGACTTGAAACCAAGCTTTGTCTTGTGACTTGAAACTAAGCTTTGAAATTCGACCTTTTTCTTTCCGAATCTTCGATATTTGTACTTTGTCTGAATCTTGATATTTCTCTCTTCTATTACCAATTTGATAACTCTCGTCTGGGGCACAATAGCTGGCAAATGTGCACGAAGCTATCTTTATTCGCTTTGCTTTAAAAATGTTAGACATGTTGTAATTGAATCGATAGTCGAGTTATCAGAGTCAACACAACAATCTAGAAATACCAAAGTTTATTATTATTCTTAGAGCTATGGCAATCATAAAAAGTATGTCACATTAAAAAGGTCACCCTGTATAGACATTACATTTTTTAAATAAACTAAACAGTTCATTTAGAAAACGTGTTATAAAAGGTTTTATAAATAAATTCATCCCGGTGTGCTCGCATATATTTCTCGTCACATTTAGTCGCACTAATAGTCGACGACGATATTTATTTACTAGGTTTATGCAATGCTGAACCGTTTTCCCCAATTACCATATTAAAGATGAAATAAATAGACTTGACAGGCGCAAATCACGAAAAGGAATCCGACGAATATTATGACGACCAAACTAAGGTCGGCATGCCCAGTTCTACCGAAATTTGACTTTGGTACGTCAACGTTATCCCGGCCAGCTATTTTCATATCGAAACTGGTTCGGGACACAATGTGAAAAAATAAATGTTAACATATTGACGGTTTGTTAAGATAAGAGGTTGGAGCATAACACTGATGAATAATACAAAGGACGTAATATAATGGGTCTTTTTGTACCCTTAACTACCAGATGCCCTTCTTCTTAGTCTACGCGTATACACTGACAGTAAAAGTCTGTTGTAGCCCCTTGATCTAGTAATAAAAACAATGTTTATGAATCCAATATTTACGTGTCAAAGTAAATATTGTTTTTCATAATTAAACATTCGCAAAAATACTCTCCGAAAATAACGAGTAGCTAAAACGGTACCGTAGCCCATGTACAAGTCCATATCCGTTTTTGCACGTTTATTTTTCATTTATATTTCCCTCTATTTTTCAATATTCATTTGAAAAATCGAAACTTTCAATTACAATTACAATTACAACTACGGATCTAATTTAAGTAGTTTGGGACGCGTAAGGGTTAAATTTACCTGTCCGTCTATCTGCATTCCGTATCCATTTAACAAGTTATGATCGTAGCGGCTGCAAATCCAGAGAATTGACGATAAGTTTAAGAAATATTGCGTCATCATTTGAGAAATTTGTGCAGATTTTAAACACGTCAAGCTAAAATCTTTTTTCAAGACAGTAATTTTAATAATTATTATCCGTGCAAATATGTATATAACGTGCATGACAACACGCTATAACAACTGTATAGTATTCAGTCATTATCCGGATAGGTATTCGATTCAAGCGAATTATTGCATTCCTAGCATAGCGGTAAAAAAATATGCATTATTATTAAGTCCTTCCTAATATTAGATTAATACTAACACAATATTATTATCACTATATTATAATACTCTGTGATAATTATTTAATTGCTAATATATTGCTATTAGGTCGCATTCTTTTTTTACGTATAATTATTGTTTAAACATGCTTAAATGATCATGGTTAAACGGACCGGAAAATCAAGTCCGTCACTCTGTCTCCCGTCACGTGCACATCATACAAGTTAAAAGAAAAACTTGGAAGCGCATACGTTTCCCAATTATTTACAGATTAAATGTACAGAAATTTATAGCTAAATTATTAACGATATCAAATCCGTCAGCACCTATAGGGCAAGAAAAATATACGATTACACTTACAATTAATTGCAGTGTTATATAGAATTATGGACCACCATTGCCGAACGGCTAAGTGAAGTACGACAGCAATTTTCCGTTACTCTAAGTGTAACTACGAGATTAATAAGCATTGAATTTTAAGGTTTGGTTTGTAGTTTCGTTATACGTGGAGTTCGCTTTAATTTATTCGCGTAATAAAAAAATAATAATAAGCTATTTAAGCCGTTCGTGATTTAAATAATTTACCGGAAGCATTTGGTAAGTTATCTCGGATTGGGATATCTGTGTCCGGAATTTACACCGTTGTTTTACGATGTTAAACTGGGCCAAACAAATTTTGGAATTCACCGGAAGTTAATGTCCGAAATTTAAACTGTTTTACTAGGTATTGACTTGGGTCAAAATTTTTGGCTCATCCAAACAATTATATCATTTCGCAGCAATTGGGGTTCACTTATTTGATGTGTTTAATCCCCGTAACGCAGGCTTGTAAGGTAACCGTTATGTGTAGCAGTGGAGCTGGAACATGTAGACTGCAGGTGGCCGTAGTTATCCACGCCCCTCCTGCTGACTCGGTAAATCACCTATGAAGTCCAGAGATTTATAACGGTAAATCTCAGAAATCACGGGAAGCGGAAGTTTAGCCAATGAGCTAATTGTGTTCGAAAATGGGAAGCATCCGGTGATATTATGCACATCCTCATGCAAGTTATGCGAATCGAATAAGAAGACAAAACCAAATAGGAATTCCTAATTATTTAATACATGGTTAATTGTTAGTTTAAATAACGTAATTTATCTAACGTATAAATCAAGTAAATAAATATAGTAAGGGAATCATGGACGCGCGGACCACAATCAGCGTAACAAACAGTCTTGCAAATAATATATGATAGGACTGTGATAGGGCACTTCTCCAGTCTAAAATGAAGACCTGGATAATGAATTAGAGGCAGTAAGTAAGGAGGCATATTTAACAACTAAGTAATGCCGGCTAGTAAAAAACATAATCTCATTAACATCCCATTTACATAATAATAAAGCTAAAATATAATAATAAATAAAAAATCCTCAAATTCTAACCGCTCAAGTTGAAACTGTCAAACTAAGTCATTAAAAATCATCGTGAAAGTCGGCAAAATCGTCATAAGACGGCTTCAAGGTATCACGAAAATCTTACTATAAACCAAGCACCCTATAACATTGTATATCTTAATTTCGCTGCTATTTATATTTTACAACTGTGATATTGTAAAAATATTAATACATTATTATTACTCTATAACTATTGTCGTATTAGTACTATGTTATGATGATACTGCATATTAGTATTACATTCGTATTACGTTAATATTATCATTGCCTAATATTATTATTGCCCGAATATTGACATTCCAATATCATTATTACTTTACACCATTAGTACTTCGTTATAATTGCGTTATTACGGCGTTATTGATATTTCATTGCTTTTTATTATCACAACAATAATGATAATGTCGCATGATTATTATTGTATTATTATTATTATATTACCATTAATTTTAACAATTATACTACATTATCATTGCCTTATTATTGCCTTATTATTAACTTATGATTTCCTTATTATCGCCTTAACATTGCTTAATTATCGTCTTAACATTACGTTGCCTATTATTGTTACATTAACATTATTGCAGTATTATGCTTCATACCGCATTAATTAAATTAAATTATTATTTGTACACCATAGTTTCTGGACTATTGGATTATTGATGTATTATTATTGTATTACCATTGCAACATCCATTCATTACTTTCTGTTATGGTTATTTCCTTGCATTTGATTGTAATTCATGGCATTGATTACCCAATTTACATCATTTTACCAACCATAAGTTTATATTTACTCAGTTTAGATGGTTCTCTCAGCAGTAGTTTTTCTGGTATCGGTTATCAACATGGTGATTGACACAAACCGCAGGTATTAACCTAATGCCTGATGGTACTCGGGACCGCGGTGAGTTAATGAAAGAGTGGGAGAATGTCAGCTGAAACGAACCGGCCATGCAGTATGGCCGTGCGATATTATAGCCTTGCAAATAACTATAAGCTGTTTTTCAGCCAGACGGAGATATTGTTTTCCATTTGTACAAAATACGTTCGGTCATTTCGGCCGTCTAAATTGCTTGTCACATTTTAATTATATGGGACAAGCCAATTAGATAATCATGCCGTCATGCTCAAGAGACCAACATTAATGAGGTCCTAAGCATCTGAAAAAGGTACTGATCGTACTCATTAATCAGTTAAACCTATAGTACAACACTGCAATGATACATTTTTAGTAGTATATTATCATTTATTATAACACTAGAATACATCATGTAGTTTATTAATAGTAATACTGTTGTATGATAAATATATTTGTTTTAGTCATATCCATTTAAGTTCAATGTGGGTAGGAGTATACCATATATCCTATATCTGTACGGGAAGGTGTGTCATACATGGGCAGGTTGCCATATGGAAGAAGAATTTCGCATTGAATCCAAATTTTGTAAATAACGTCCAATAATATGAGTTTTTTTTGTTATTTCTCTTTTCTCCATATGCGACTCAGGTGCATATAAGGGTGTAATTCATTTGCACAACAAAACTCCCGCTTGTACATATTTAGGATATGCATACAGTATGTCAAATCATAATGGGAATGGCGTATAGAGATCATGTAAAGTGCAACTTAAGATAACTACGATAAGTATATTTCCCTTAATTATCCATTTGTGTACAACAAAAAAAGTCAACTTCCGGTCACCAACTTAAAATATCCAAATTCACTTTTGCCATCATCCTTTGGTAACTTTTTGATAAAAAAAAAAGGTCATTTGTTCGACATGTACCTTGTGGGCTAACCCAGCAGGTGACCAACGATTTTGTTTCGTTGTTGCTGTGGTCGATGATCTTTCAACACAATCAGAATGCAACTCAACACGTCACCCGGTGGGTAACCCGCAAAGTAACTGATTAGTATCAATATTCGGCCTGACTTTTATCTGTGTTAACATGCGTTCTACTGTGTTAAATGAATTCCTGAGGATGTATCGGATTGATTTGAATCCGTTACTTCGACCTCAATCTCTTCGTACTCACTGGAGCTGTCGTCCGATGGCAGACACTTGTCTTCGCTAATGTAACGATTCAAGTTGATTCCAGATGACCCAGCAGCGTGGCGCCCTTTAGAACATGCCGAGTCACCCACTGGGGCCGTGATGTCGATCACACTCTTCAGGGAGCTTGAAATTGACTTACTTTATTATGAATAAACATATCTTTACACGCGTCAAGGGTAACTTACCTGTCGTATAAACTATTTTTAACACGAGAGTTTTCAGTTACCCAGTTCAAGCAGCAGTAATGCAAGCAGGCCGAACATATAACCTGTATAATAACCTCCGTTTTAGTATGGGAAACACAAAGGAACAGATTCATATTTTAATTCCAATTTACTCATAACTAATCGGTTACGTCACGGGGTTAATGTTTGGTCTCATAGAATAACTTTAGAGGTCGCTGATTCGCTAGAGCGGTTGAAGTCCTGTGAACATCAACTGACTGGTCCCAATTTTATCGACATTTGTAATTATTGAATACGTTTCATGAACAATATCCAGCCGAAACGTAATTAATGGAGTATGATAAAAAACGTGTTCATGGCTTTAAGTTTGGCGATAATTCTTAGTTAAAATTGTAAAGGAATCATTATCACAGCACGAAACTGAAGAATATCTGAAATATTTGACCGATTGAAGATTTTAGTTAAACATTTTTCCTAACTGACCTAACCCGTACGCTGCATTCCGTGCCGCTCGGCACAAACAATCACTAATTGGACCACAACTTCTGTTAGAGTGGTGCTACGTCTAATTTGCCTCCAGGACCCCCCATAATCGACGACACAATTTTTACCCACTCACAGTATTTCTACTGTTTCGGAACTTTATATTAATTTAATCTTCCATTTGTCTTCGATTGCCCACTCTTCATCCACAAGGCGCTCCCATTCATATGGCCCGAAACCACCAAGCAGATGAATTTAGGATATTATATTTTGAACGAAATACTTGAAAAAGATTTGGTGCCGTTTTAGGGAGCGCTCGGAAGCAATCGAAAAGCTCGGAATTTCAGGTTGGAAATGGTTGCAAAAAATTCTACGGAATTCTACCACAAAGATTAAGGACAAACGATAAGATTTAACACCCGAAGGTTAGGGTGGGGCGTAATTAGAACATGACACACGTAAAATATTAGGGTTATCTACACCAACCCTACTTTCGCTCTCTAATGTAGCAACCCAAGCGGGCTGTTAAATTCGGGACCAAAACTAGGATTTTTCGACATTTTCGAAATGTTCCAAAATGTAAAAATAAACGGGTTGCATTGACTAACCCTAATATTGTACCTGTGTCGGTTTCT
>SCLF01118504.1:0-10772 GCA_004367975.1 Mesochordaeus erythrocephalus
TTTCCGGTTCCGCCGTTTTTACCTGGTATTCCCCGTGAGCCTGGAGGTCCTTTTGGGGCGTCATCACACACTGCGTTGTCACCGCTTGGACCCTGCTTGCCTTGTCGACCTGGAACACCGCGCGCTCCTTGGGGTCCCGGTAGTCCTGGCTCGCCAGCTTTTCCATGTTTCCCAGCGGCACCAGGACTTCCATTTTGCCCCTTTTGACCAGACGATCCTTGCTGACCAGGAATGCCATCGCGACCTGGAGTGCCTTGCTGGCTCGCTCCAGGTTCACCAGGGGAACCAGTCTCACCTTTTTCCCCTTGTTGACCTATACGGCCACGGGGACCACGTTGTCCATCTGGACCGGGTCTACCTATAGCACCACGATCGCCCATAATGCCGAGAAAACCAGTTGGTCCTTGCTTACCCGTTGGGCCTTGTTCACCGCCGGTACCTGCGCGTCCGCGTAGTCCTGGTGCTCCAGTTCGTCCACGTATACCCGGCTCGCCTTGGTCTCCTCTTTGGCCTGCTATACGTCTAATTGGAAAGGGGCACTCACAAGAGCAGTCTGTACAAGGATTAGATTTATCAGGAGGACAATCCATATGCACTGCCTGTCTAACCAGGGTTTCGATATTTGATTGATCTGAATAATTACATACAGCATCAGATGTAGTTATGGTGACCGGATGTCCGCACATAAAGCTGGACGTTCCACGTTTTTGGACCCCACTTTCAGAAAATTTTTGTTGTAGCCTGCGTATAGTAAACCGAAACGAGCAGTTAAAAATTTCATCTGGGATTTAAAACCCACACACAAAATATCATTAAATATCACTTAAAGGCGAATATATAAATAGCAAGAAAAATGTAGAGAATAACAATGGAATCACAGATAAAGCTGTAGTAAAACTGTAGTAAAACTTCGCAGGTTAGCATAAAATTCTATGACTAGGATAGTACGGTCCATAAATTACATATACAATCATTATTCACAATGGAATTATTCGATTTTTGATTTTCTATACATTCTCTCTTCCATGGAGCCCCTGATTCACTGTTTTAAAAGTCTTAGAAGTAATTGAATGTAATTTGTAGGTAGAATTTTTACGCGTTTGACCCTTATAAAAACTGTCACGATGAAACTTTTTCAGCACAAAAGTGGTTACAATTTTTGATGGCAGTCTGTTACCTGATTATAAAAATGTATCAGTGATTTTAGTTATATAATACATAAACTTATAAAATGGGTTTATTGGGTGAGTATATTCGCAACTACTTCTCCCTCTCCCCTTATTTCTTTATACGCGGGACACGAGTCGAAATCTTGAAAAATCGGTATCTAGAATATATCCACGAAATCTTACAACATTAGTGTCAAAGCCCTTTTAGTCTAAAGTTGACTCATTGTGCAATTACCTGGAACGTAGAAGGTGTTTCTATTGAAAAGTCTGTCGAAAAATGCGTCATTTGCGCATACAATGTCAGCGTCTTCCTTGGTGACGTCATCGCACAAACGGGAGTAACTCATGCCAAAGCCATCTAGACCCGCAATATTGAGTTGAGATTGAATGGCGGAGTAGTTAACCGACTCAGTTTGCTTTCCATTAGAGTAGAAAATGAGCGATCTTCGACTTCCGTGGCGGAACATAGTTTCATATTCGCGGGTTATGTCTGAGAAGACACCATTGAAATCAGTTACCTGAACAATATCTTGTTCACAATAATCGCAAAAGGTGCATAGAAACGCTAGTCTAAACTTGGCGTACCTGTCGGCATGATTAAAGCTCACGTACATATCCAAATTACTGACCGTGTGACGAAAACTGAGGAGCAGTAAATAATTAACGAGCGAAGTCTGGTCGATTTATATTCTACGAGATCAAAATTTCAAAAGTTGCTGTGATTGGTTCTCGATTTCTATTGGACGACAAATAGTGAACAGTCAACAAATTAATTAATTGTACCGAGCAACTTTAATTCCATTTTGACAATAGTATTTACTTATCTATATCACCCCTGTATAAAGTACCCCCCATAGGCGGTCTAGAGAGCAAGAGATCGGTTAACGAGACTTAGTGAGTCTGATAGAGTTTTTCCTTGCGGTCCAAAATTATACGCCTTCGTAGAGTTAACCCCCAAAAACCCATATGGTAAAACCCCTATGTAAAACTTTGATCGTGAAGCCAAACCCTATAACATATAAAATTTTAAGGGTATTTGCTAGATTTTCTCATAGACCCGTTATGAGGGGGTGGTGAGAAACGTCATTTCGTGATGTATGTCGGATTCACTCGAAAGTGGGCTTATTCGACGCGTCATGACTCAAGCTTCAATTCGTCACAAAGGACTGACCCCGAAATGCACCCAAAAAGGTACAAATTTTTAACAAGTTACAAAATCACGAATTTTTCACTTTTCGATTTTATTATGATTTAGAGAACATGTCAAGATCGCAAAGTTTGTTCAGTAAAAATTCGACTCGAAACAACTGCGTTAAAACTATATCTCAAGACAGTCAAAGTCAACTATATTAGACTCACGTTTTGTCTTTAGAGGGGGTTAACTCTACGACGCCGTATAATTTTGGACATTCTGAAAACAGATTCGGAACCGCAAGGAAAAACTCTATCAGACCAACTAAGTCGCCTTAACCGACCTTTTGCAACCCAGACCGCCTGGGGGCAGTTTTGATAGGGGTGTACTATGTACCTTGAGACAGCTTGAGAGAACTTTACAGAATAAACTGAAACTCCTTTTTAGAGAATTTGAAGTTAGCAAGTGTGGGAAACGAATATTCGGCACATTTGAAAATTATGACGCGAACCGAATCGATCATATTAGATCCAACTTGATCCGCGATATTAAACTCAGCGACAAGAAACGTAAAAAGGATGAGATAAGAGCCAAGGTAGAAAAGATTAAGGTAAGTTTTTTACCTTTACATCACACGTTTTTGCACATTTCTACAGAAAATATTTCATACATTTTAGAGGAATTTAAAGCCAAAAATTCCAGGCTAACATTCCCTATTTTCTTCCAATCTGACTTTCAATGAACTGGATTTCAACTTATATTTATGACTCATCGATATTACGGCCGAATGGTATAATACGAGGATGACAGAGGTGGTTACATTGTAGTTCGAATCTCTCTGCTCCCAGACCGTTCAGTGGTATTCATTTTATCCGGGCACCATAATTATTCAGAAAGATGTTTTAAACCATATCTCTCTTTATAAAGAGAAAAACTATTATGTTAATTGGTGGTAAAAAATGTGGGTCTCGTGTTTCTCGTGAATGTTACTTCTAGATCTGTATTAAAATAATTGGGATTTTCCACGATTTCCAATGCCAACTGCTTATTGACCAATTTGTTTTTGAAATCTGCGGTGATGGGACGTCTATAATTTCGAATCATAACAAATTCGAATATGAAGATAAATTCCGAAAATAAAGAATGTTGTGCTGAAATCACAGATAAATTTTCTATTACTGATTTTAAATTCTAACTCCTGGGGATTAAGCCTCTGGGCAAAACGCGTAGAGATGTGGGTTTTTCACCACAAAAATGGCTACAGTTTTTGATACTTAATCCCTAGGAGTTAGAATTTAAAATCAGTAATACAAATTTTATTTTGGGAATTTCGCTTATTATTCATAGATATTTTGGCGTAATGTGATAATGAAAGAAATATTGAGATTTGAGAACGGTGGTTCGAATACGCGTAGCTCGTGGAATTTTTTCGTATCATATGAGCAACCCATGAGACGCCCGCGCATTTTTGATACTAGTAATGTCGGAAGATTATAGTATTTCTGCTATTCTGAACTCCGTCGGTAACTAAATAGTGTGACGTGAGGAATGTACCGAAATTTTGCTTGATAAGAATATTAAAAAAGTGGAATGGAAATGTACTGAGAGACGAGCCTAGTTAGTTGTGTCGTGATTGTTAGATCAAAAGGTAGGGGGTAGTGTGGCGTGCAAAAATTTATGCCCAACTGGCGGTCAAGCCCGCCAGTTTGTCCTTTTTGCCCGCCACTTTTTTTTTCGCAATTGCAGTTTTGTATATTTCTGATTACTAAATTGGGACTAAATGGGGAGAAGCTAACCCTAGCTTTTTGTCCAATTTAACAACCCGTATCGGGGTTGTAGCACTAAGAGTGCTAATAGTGCTATTAGCGCTAAGAGTGTTAATAGTGCTAAGAGTGCTAATTTGGCCTTGGCTGTTAGGACGTTCTTGACCAACATGATAGCAGTTCCAATTTTAAGGATATTTATAATTATGTTAATTAGTGCGGGACACTGTAGTGAGTGGGGTCAAAAATTGGCGGTCAGAAAGTGGGGCTAAAAAGTGGCGGGCAGAAAAAGTGGCGGGCATGAAAAAGTCCATGTTCATGCACAAACATACCTCCATTGCTATTCCTTTTGATGGTACATATATATATATATACACCCCGCCATTGACGTGTTAACCGCGTCTTTATTGACGTCCGGTATCACGTGCGCTACAGTTGCGGACGCTATCTGGTCCTTCATGTCATCTAGGGCGGGTTGTTCTTCTGGCGTCCATTGAAACTTCCTGCCTCTAAATGTCGGCGCCATCGAAGATGCCTTCGACGCAAATACTGGTATGAAATTTAGTAGGAAATTGAAACACCCAAAGAGCGATTGTGGCCCGGTCTTTCGCCACTCGGATTTCCTCTGAATTGTTCCAGATTATTTTCCAACTAGTTCAGATTTCTTCCCGTGTTTTCGTGTCGACCATCTGCTTTCGTTGGAATTTACCCCCAGACAAGGGTTTCTTCATATTTGCTAAGGATGTCGACCAACCGCCTTCTAGACGCCTCATCCAGTTTTCCGGTTTCGATTTCTCCCCATATTTCTTGTATCAGCTTATTCCCGGTACTTAGCTTCGAGCTTCCTCCTCGGAGTGTTTGATACGCTGGTTCAACTTTTTCTCTGGTTGGTCATCTACTGGCGTGATTTTCCATAGGTACTGATTTTCCAAAACTGTGCACAATCGTACATATCTGTTGCCATAGGTAGTTTGTCCATTGACACTTGCGCCTCTACCATGAATTGGTGGGTGGACGGTGGTAGCATGGTACGTGCTTTGATGATTACTTCACTGTTTGGTCGAATAGTGTTCGCCAGTCTGTAGCCGCTCGTCTTGATATCGTCTAGCAACTTTGCATCTGACTTCGCTGCATCAAACTTTCTGCTTTTGCTACACATTTAGTATTCTGCCGCAGGATACTAACTTTTGCATAAGTGTCTTGACAGAGCACGGGTTTTCCATTCATTCGGATTTTCACGGAGAATTTCTTTCGTGTCCCAGTAGCGTCCATTATCTACGTCTCAACCGCTTTGTGGAATTTCCGGGCGGTCGAGAAATGCCCTTTTTTTTATTACGGATGGTCCATGTTACCTGGCACCCCTGCAATTCACTGCGTCAATTAGCGGACTTAGGCTTCGTGTCCAGAGAGATATGGATATCTGTTTTCGTGGTTTTCGTTGTCATTTTCCGTGCTTGTCCTAACGGGTTAAATACCTTATTTTAAGTATTTAGTCCATTCGTCCTTCGTATCGGGGTATCCCTCTGCTTGGCTTTCCACAGCACGGTGACTGCTTTGGTGAGGGCTTATACGGTATATTTTCCTTGAGCGTTCCTTGGAACGCGTTTGTGTGTCGTGGTTTCCCTTTCATCGAGTATCCGAGCTATATCCTCCAGTTCCATTTACCGCTGGAGTATATGGCGTCCTGATCTTCCTTTCGAAAGCACTTTCTCCACTGTCGGCGGACTATAACTTCAGCATGCTCGACAAACGCGAAAAACCACTTCAACTCCGCTCGTAGCTGTCCAGATAGTCTGTAAACTTTCCATTTACGTCCGTTCGTCTGGCCATACTGACAAATTTCTTCTTAGCTAAATCTGCCTGTTCATCCTCATCGAGCACCCCGATGGTTATGTTCAGCGTCCTGTCCATCACTTCTATATCATTCTCGTCTGTGAAATATTCATACAGTTTCATACATGCAACTGACTACTTTCTTAATTGAAACAAAACAATCATCTAGAAATTATATGTATGTACCAAATGCATGAACAACGGGCTTCTACCAACTTTAAGTAGTATAATACATCAATAACTGTATTTCTCGGAATGCAATGAAAGGTGTACACTCTGTCTTTTATCTTTGTAAAAATCCTCTGTTCAAAGTCTTGGTCCGTAGAACCGACAACAGATCAGTTAAATTTTACAATAATGATTAGTTTCTAGACGACTAATCTCCAAATTAAATGGATACATTGAAAGATTGAACCCTTAGTATCTACATATTCCATTAAAATATATTAGTGCATTCACGAAATTCTTGCTAAAGTGTAGTATCATTTTCATTGTACCCCGGGACAGAAATATAGAGGAAATACGATTATTGGAGTTTTAAATTACTTAAATTTGCTAAAGTTAGTTTTGTTTGGTGCGTTGGGTACATAACTATAATCCCTTTTATGCACGTTAAGAAAATGCAATTACAGCTGTGAACGTTACTGTATTAAAACAAAAATAAACATACCAGTACATCGTTTTAGTGTTTTTAGGGCCTTTAAAGTGGTTGGATATTTGATTTGGAACAATTTTAGACCGGAAGTGTCAGCTAAAAGCTGGAAGTTGATTAGTTTGAATCACGAATCACACACTCCTGTCAAAACTGGCCGCCTCCCCTATGCCAGGCAACAACCGATAGGTTAACAAGAATTAGTGAGTCTTATAGAGTTTGTCCTTGCGGTTCCCAGAATATCGAAAATTACACGGCGTCGTACAGTTAACCCCCCTAAATCCAGAATGTGAAAAGAATCATCGAAAACATACTACGATTATTTTTTGTAAAGCTGTGGACCTCGAAATTCACGTTGTTCAAAATGGACAAAATTGATTTTGACCGTCCTAAACTTTGATTTTTACGCAGTTGCTTCGAGTCTAATTTTTAGTGAACATACTTTTGGATCTTGGCATGTTTTATGAATCATAACAAAATAGAAAAGTAAAAAATTCGCAATTTTGTCACTTTTTGAAAATTTGCACTTATAAATCCCATTTTTGGGCTGCCAATAGGTCACGTGTTAAGAATTCGGATCGGCCGTTGAGAAGAATTGAAGCTGGAGTCATAACGCGTCGGATACGACCACTTTCGAGCGAATCGGACATACTTCCCGAAATCATATTTTTGACTTCTAGTGGCTATAAGTACATAACGGATTATGAATTCGGGGTCGACCACTTTAGATGAAATGTTGCGTCCGTGCACGTCGAATGGGCCCAATTTCGGGGGAAATCGGACTTTTTAAAATATTGTAATATTGGCTCGGAAGTGGGTTTATTCGCCGCATCATGACTCCAGCTTTAATTCTTCTCAAAGAACCGACCCCGAATTCTTAACACGTGACCTAGTTATAGCCCAAAAATGGGATATGCCAAGATTCCAAAGTATGTTCACTAAAAATTTGACTCGAAACAACTGCGTAAAAACTAAATTTCAGAACGGTCAAAGTCAATTTTGTCCATTTTTGAACAATGTGACTTTCGAGGTCCATAGCTTTAAAACAAATGATCGACCTATGTTTTCGATCCTTTTATTGGATGCCCAGGGGTCTACTTAATCGAGTCAAATTTAGTTCGGTGAGCTGCCATACCAGGAGTACGACGCCGTATGATTTCGGATATTCTGAGAACAGATTCGGAACCGCAAGGAATGACTAAGTCCGGTTAACCGATCGGTTGTTGCGTGGCATAGGGGGGCGGACCAGTTTTGAATGGGCGAAACACCAAATTGTTGGCCGAGACGACCCCCGGGGAATATTGATATTCAACTGATCCGGCTAATACGTTAAAGTTACGGCGTCTATAACCTGAATATACAAATAGTACACTAAGGTAGACGTATAAATAAGTATTTAGGGTTCCTCTGGATTCCTCCTAGTATTACTGATTCTGTATAGCTCGCTGTCGTTTAGAAGAAGACGCAAGGAGGCCTTTGGTCTTCTCCACTCCTCAATTACATTATTTTTGAAACAATTTTAGGACCGAGGTACCGTCGGAAGTGTTAGTTTAAAACTTGAAATTCATTATTTTATCCTGGAATCATAACAAATTGTTTCCAAAACAGTAGTTGCAGGACCAATAATACTACAATCTGTAATAAATGCAACGCTTCAATTCAAAATCAAATAACTCTTTAAAACGTACATTTATGATTATTGACTAAATATTGAAATAAACCATGAAGTGTTAAACCCGAAAGTTTCATTTACCTCCATGAGTCAATGCCTTTAGCCCTTAGGTAATATTGGAATAATAAAGAATTAGTTTATTCTGGAAATGAAAGCTACTTGTTTTTGTTGTTTGTCAAAAATATCCCAAAGGTTGCCTCGCCTTATATCAAAAGGTTGACTAAGAAATAAATGTTTCTAATGTGTAACACGGCTGTCAAAAGTGCCCCCTCCATGGTCTCCGGCAACAACTGTTAGCCTAACGAGACCTAGTGAGTCTTAGTGTTTTTCATTGCGGTTCCGAGCCTGTTCTCAGAATAGGCCAAATTATACGACTTCGTACAGTTAACCCCCCTAAAGACAACGTGAGGAAGCCTTTTTTAAACAAGCGTTAATTTTAACTGATGGGGCACGGCAGCTGACTTTCTAGCTAATCGAACATTCTTCCCGAAATTACCGTAAGCTTTCACAGTATTTTAAATTTCCGATTTCAGCCAAAACAGCTACATTTATTCTCAGGTGATCGACCCCGAATTCCTAACCCGTTATGTAGTTATAGTCACTGAACGTCAGAAATGTGGTTCCAGGAAGTATGTTCGATTGGCTCGAAGGTCGGCTTATTAGACGCGTCATGACTCCAGCTACCATTATTCTAAAAGAATTGACCGCAAGTGACAAACAAGTTAGAAAATCACGAATTTTTTCACTTTTCGATTGGGTATGATTTAGAAAACAGGCTAAGATCCCAAAGTATGTTCACTAAAAATTCGACTCGAAACACCAGCGTTAAAACTATATTTCAGGACGGTCAAAGTCAATTTTGTCCATTTTTGAACAATGTGAATTTATAGGTCCATAGCTTTAAAACAAATAAAGGGAGTATGTTTTGGGCGGCGTGAATTCGACATTGCAAGTGTTAATTTGACACTCAGACGTCGAATGCATACTCCAGGTATTAATTAAACACTTTAAGTGCCGAATTCATACTGTGAAAGTGTTAATTTGAAATTTTTAGATGCCGAATTCATACTACGGGTGTTAATTTTTGAAACCTTTTACAGAATAACTTTAAAAAAACAGAATTCGACACTGAGTGTCGAATTTACAACTGGAGAATGAATTCGTACTCCTGGGGCTAATTCGACTGTCAGATACCGAATTAATACTCCAAATGTTAATTCGACACTCGGTGCCGAATTCCGCTCTTTCGGTCATCCCCAGGAGTTAAAATTAACGTTTTCCAAAAAAATCTTTGTCACGTTGTTTCTTTAGGGGGTAACTGTACGACGCCTAATAATTTAGCAAATTCTGAGATCAGGTTCGGAACCGCAAGGAAAAACTATATAATACTCACTACGTCTCGTTAGGCTATCAGTTACTGACGGGGACCGTGAGGGGCACTTTTGACAGCCAAACTCGTTCATCTCGTAATAATTAAATTGATTTTGGTCCATTATTTCCAGAGAATACTATTTTATATTGTAGGACGTGTTTTCTTAACTCTATTTTTAGGACAAGGGGAAATCGACATGCATCATATTACGTGGCCTACAAGAGAAAACATTTAATAAATCTTACATAAAAAGGCGTTTAATTCGCTTTGGCGAAATTGTAAGAATATCATCGGTTCAAAAACAAGCTCGATGTGTCATGGTTCGGTATGGAAATCATAAAGGATGGTTTATAATGAGCCTGGATCGACTCCTTAATAATCCATAAGACATATCAAAACAAGGACACGTCTAAAGCTCACATGCGTATTTTGTTAATTATTTCTCTAAAGTGCTATCAAATGGTATAGTCTGGTTGTTCTTGAATCCCTGGCATCACGTTGGGAAGACCTTACACCCGTTGTGGTTTTATTCAATTTACGCTATGTCACTGTTAGGACATTGTGGACCCTCCGTCTGTAAGGGTATTTGAGAGTGTATAGGTATAATAGCCGCAAAGCTAGACCGCAAAGACGAGATAGCTCAGTCGGTTATAGCCCTACACTTGCAAGTCGAGCATACTTTTATCATATATCCCTAATGGCCACTAAGCTAACACGTCGATAGCCCGAGCGTATAGACATACTGTACTAACGGGCCAATTCATTCACTTGTATGTTTCATGGTATAGGTTGGTGAATAACGTTGAAAACGGTTCTGAACCTTTGGGTTGTCTCCACTGATTGGTTTAACTCGTTGCCGTAATTGCCTTAAATTCGTGTGTATAGTTCGCATGAGTCCACGTATTTTAAACCCAGCCTATAAACCAGTCTATTAGAAATCGCTCAATATACGGTTTCTACCCGCGTGTGTAAATTGTTCATGTGGCTTGTATAAATATTGTAACCCACATGGCGAAAATGGTAGATTGGAACATGCGAACATTAATATATATATTAAAGTTTGAAATAGTTAATGTTAACCCGTACGCTGCAAATGCTACCCCCCCCACACGCAGCAATTGGTGCCGCTGGACACAATTATTGATTTACACATTGAAACGAATAATTTCAGTTATTGAT